>FIZU01036021.1:0-17438 GCA_900064475.1 Pseudococcus longispinus
GGTATAGCGGACATCTCATAATTCAGCCCCCGAGGGTCCAAAAAATTTGAAAAAATTTTTTTTGCACTCCCAAGACTTGAATTAAATAGAAAATACACAAAAAAAGTTTTTTCAAATATTTCCGCGCACTTGCGATATTAAGGGTTAACAGCGTGCCGACACCATTTTGATACTCCATCAGTGGAGCTAACACAGCTTCAACTCGATGTTGGTTTGTATCAGAGGACCTGACACAGCTTCAACATGCAGGTGTCAGAGTGTTTTTGTAATTTCATGGTCAGAAATTGTGTGTCAGTTTGTTTCATGATGTCTGACACCCT
The DNA here is from genome assembly GCA_900064475.1 of Pseudococcus longispinus. Taxonomy (NCBI): domain Eukaryota; kingdom Metazoa; phylum Arthropoda; class Insecta; order Hemiptera; family Pseudococcidae; genus Pseudococcus; species Pseudococcus longispinus. The sequence continues at coordinate 321 of FIZU01036021.1, forward strand.
TCCACATGGTGTTGAAACTGTTAGGAGGCTAGACAGGACTTTAGGACGGTGTCAGTAAGTGCTAGATAGCCTGAAACAAGACAACAACGTGTTGAAGCTCTGTCGAGGGGTCTGACAGAGCTTCAACTGTGTGTCAGAGGAAATGACACAGCTTCTACACGGTGTGGTCTTGTTTTTATGGTCCGTGTGTGTCAGGAGCTTCAACGCCACGTTAGCTTGTGTCAGAGGGCCTGACACAACTTCAGCACGGTATGGGCGGGTTTTTCGTGGGTAGAGATGGTGTGTCGGCTTGTGTTAGGGTGTCTGATACATGCCAATACCATGTTAAAACTCTTATCAGGATTTCAGCACGGTGTCGGTGTGTGTCAGACACCCTGACACAAGCCGACACCATTTTGAACTCGGTCAGGGGGTCTGACACAGCTTCAACACAGTGTGGGAGATAAAAGTTATTGCTAAGATAACTTGCCTTTTGTTTTTTTAGCATAGGATATGCTTTTGCGATGACCAAACATGAATTTTTGAACTTGGAAAATTTCAATTTTATGAACTTGACAAGGATCTGATGTGTTAAGGGGGTCAATCGGTCTTTGGTTGAATTACAAAATTTTTTTAGGGCTTCCGATCTATTATGGTAAAAGACGATTTTAAAGTTTATGCGGAATCCTTGGGCTCACCCCTAAAAATTAAAGTTTCTCAATTATGCTTGAAAAAATATAGATTTTTTTAATTTTCGAAAATTAAAAAATGTTGAGCCTCATCTGAGTGATGGGGGTTCAAGTGGGAGACCTGAAATTTTTACCACGTTTTTTAGACATCATGTCACAACTTTTTTCAATCCCTTCTCCAACTTTATGAAAAAAGCAAAATACGACCCCCTCTATTCACCACTTGTATTGAAATTTTTTCATTTCAATACATCATATCCACAAGCCCCTTCAATTTTGAAGTTGGACAAAAAAATGTAAGAAGGAAATTTCTTGCTATTTCATGTAGATTTTTTTTTCAAAAGACATTTGCCTCTTAAATTTCAAAGATAGATAACAAGTTCATCTAACGTTTTTCCTCATTAATACCCTATTGTAGGCAAATCTCGAGTATGTAACGATGCACCACCACTCACCGGACACCCTGTATAATACAAGATTTGCAATATCAGGCTGTGAGGCTCGGCGATGAGGCTTTACAACGACGGTATTACGTTGGTTGGTTGGCTGCTGGCGGTGGATACTGGGTAGTGGGTTCGGGTATACGCGTGTCGGTGAAATAATCGTCTCGTAATTTAGTCCAAGTACCGAAGATCGTATAGATTGTTACGGCAGAGAACGCGTTCGTCGGTTATTAGCTGGACTTGCCGCGAGCACGTAATGCACACAAACCCCAAGATAAGGTTGAGATCGGTCTTTTGACGACCTTTGCATTATCTCTCGGTATCCAGGGTACAGCCATGTACCGCTATTATACCATGTACTATAAGCCAAACTATGCAGCGAACTACGTACCAGTACATGACATCCACACACCCACACACTCGCAACACACAGAGGAAAATTCATGAATCTTTCCTTCCTCTCTTCTCCTTCGTATCTCCTTGTTACTCTATTTTCTCTCTCGACGATAGCCGCTGGGTACGAGACTGCGAGTACCCAGCGTTATCAGCTTCTAAATTCGTAATACTGCGAATGCTTACCAAAAAATAAACAGCCCATTTTTGCCGCGAGAACGTCTCGTCTGCGACTGGCCGGCGCGGTACACGTGTAAACGCTCGTGCCTGCCATTCCGCTGCCACCGTCGTCGCGCCGAATTAAAACGTCAACTGGTGTAATTACCATCTCGGCGGCGAAGATGGATTAAGGCGAGAAATTATGAAAAATGGCGAGTATTAAGCTCGGCTGGCTATAAAACGTGCTGCTACCGACGACGGAGCGATAGTGCTGGCGCGGGCGCGGAAAACACAAAGAATTCGCGAGCTTTGTGACGTCGTCGTTGCTTATGAATTCTCGAAAAAAGGAATATGCCGTAGAGGTTTCATTTTTCCAGGGGGTGGTCTGGTCTTAATTACATGTAACAAGAGGTCGAATTTTACGATGGTGTAGGAAAAGGGCATATTTTAGTGCGTAGAAGATGCGATTCATGTATGTAAAAGATGAAACGATTTCAATAATTGATGAATTGTTGCTTTTGGAACTATTAATCTTTCATTGCGAATAACGAAAAAATCAATCAACTTTTTATTTCAAACTTCGATTAAATGACCATAAACAATTTGAAATTTTCTTTTGCCATCTTTTACTTTTTTATCTTTAATCGAAAGTTGAAAGTTGCCAAAAAAATGACCTAAGCTCGGAACGATGATCCGTTGCTGACGTCTTCTTCCTACTCGTAAATATTATGTAGATCTAAGGAAGTATGTGTGGTGTGTGTACTTGACGGATTATCTGCTGAAATAGCGTAGCAGCTTTCTTCTCAACAAATTTTATCATCGTTTTGCATTCGTCGCGATAAGATGACTCGTGCGTTGGTAAAGGTATAACAATATGAGAGGTATTTGTATTGTAGGTGGATGGTTATGGTACGTACGTGTACGTATAAATAGACGTACCTTAACGTTAGTTACTAGAGCTACCTGCACTTGGAAGAAGTATTCGCCTGGGTAAATCAATGTGTGGGCATTCTACCGCCTACAATTTTATAAGTATACTTTTCCGAATAAACACAGAAAACTGAGATAGAGAGAATGTTAGAGGAAAGGTAAAAAAGACGATGTTTTTACGTATATATTCGTAGTATTTGTACACACAGCGAATAGGTAAACATAAGCTACGTAGACGTAGGTATGTAGTACGTATTTATGGCTAGTGTACAAGTTCGATATTATATGTTCAGCAGTCTGCATCCATCTATACGTAGGTAACTAAAACTTGTTAAAAAGAGAAAGGAGCAGAAAAGAGAGAATTACGACAATATACTCATACGTGACGAAATTTCGTCACGCTGACTTTTAGACATAATGTCAGACTTATATTTTGGACAATATGTAAAACTTTCTTGAACTTGCAAAAATTTTCAGATTTCCATTGACTTTGAGACATTTTGTCAGCCTTTTTTACATGTACTTGAAAGAATTTTTAGATTTCCATTGACTTTTAAACATTATGTCAGCCTTTTTTGAACTTGGAAAAATTTTCAAATTTTCATTGACTTTTAGACATTATGTCAGACTTTTTTAGAATTTTTTTTAGTTTCTTTTTGTTTTTTAATAATTTTTTGAACATTACAATTTTTTTTTAATAGAATTTTTTATGATTTTGTGAAAATATGATGTTTTTGATTTTGAGAAATTCGTTCATTTTTTCCCTTTTTTTCTATTTTTTTTTAAAATACCCGAATGATGCCATTTTGAGAACTTACAATCCCCTCCAAGATGAGCTATGGACCTAAAAATCAAAATGGCGTCATTTGGGTATTTTAAAAGAAAATTGAAAAAAGGGGAAAATGAACGAATTTGATCTAAATGCAGGTTGATGGTGTATTTTGGTGTCATTGATGATATATTACCAGAAAAAAAATTTTCGACCAGAAATTACCTACTTGAGGGAGGAAAATGTTTTAAAAATCGGTTTTTTGAAGATTTATGTATGACACCCCCCTGACAAAAATCCGAAAAAATTCTGAGTAGTGTAAAACGGCTTGGAAAACGAGAAAAAAATTTCCAGACTGCCCGCACCAAAACAGTGCCCCCCGCGGCAATTTGAAATGCTAAAAGTTGGTTTAAAGATCATTGTAGGGGTCGAAAAAAATTGAAAATCAAGTTTGGTTCCTAATTTGAGATGTTCTGAGTAGTGGAGGGAGGGTTAGGTTGGAAATTACCAAAAATCGTGTGTTTTTTTTTTCAAAAATAACTCTATTTTGGAAACTTATACTTTCCCCTCAGAGGTCAGAGGTGCCTAAAAATTTATACAAGTGAGATTCAACTGGAAAGGTATCACACCACATTATGATGAATCTTATACAGGTTGTCCTAATAGCAGTGCACCGCCTTCAAACCAGAGATGCAACTACCCAAACTACATAAGTGTATGCATGTTTGCCGATCTCAAGATTTGAAGGGGTGAAGTTATGCATTAGTCATGGTAGATGTTTCAAAACATTGTAACTCAGCTGATGATACAGATAGACAACATTTTTTTGAAACTTTCTTATAGAACTTTTTAAGGTCCACAAAATGAGTTATATTCATGTTTTGCCTAACTCTAAAATTGAAGGAGGTACAATGATTTGAAAATTTGTTGACTTCATAACTCCTTCAATTTTCAACTTATGCAAAATTTTGTAGGAGTCATTTTTTGTTGATCTTTTTGAGCTCTGCAAAATGAGCTAATAATTTTCTGCTTACGTCCAAAATTGAAAACACGCGAGACCATTTTGAAAAATTTTTGAAAAGAAAAAATTAAATTTCAAGAAAATAATGCCACCTTTCATCTTTTTAATGTTTGTAGCTTTTTCAAGTTTAGAGTTAGACAAAACATAAATATCTCATTTTATGGAGTTGCATAACTTTGCCACTTCAAATCCTGAGATCGGCAAACATACATACACTAAACACTTATGTAGTTTGGGTAGCTGCATCTCTGGTTGGAAGGCGGTGCACTACTACTAGAACACCCTGTACTTAGATTAGCCTTTCGGAGTACTCAAATTCGAATCAAAAACTGCAATATTTCGACCGTCACGAAATTTGAATTCGTGCAAGTAGACTTTGGCAAGAAAAGCCTCCGCGTTTCTTTCAACTAATGAACTTTACGAAGCTGTCTTGTTAGAGTTGATTGCGTGTCGGCGTCGGAGGCGTACGTATAGCCAGAGGTACGTGCGACGAGAAGGCAGGGAGTAGGATTTCGGCTGGAAATGAAATAGCGTGGTACTTTGATAAGGTAGGTAGGTAGGTAGGTAGGTAGGTACAGTACGTACGACGTACGTACGCTTCAAGTCACACAACGACGCATTGGGATGAAACGAGCGACGTTGTGCGTGTCCCAAGAAACCATCGTCGTCGTCGGGGTTTTCACGAAAAAGGGACATTTATGTGGAGGAGGGGTCGGTATGGGTATATGGCATCGCGAGAAAGACAAAGACTGGAGGTGAGACGGAGATGGAAAATCCGACAAGCTTTACCTTCGTCATGACGCGGGTTCTCGACGATACTACGACTACGGGCGTATAGCAGCGAGTATGCGGTATCCTATGCTAACAACGGCGAGATACACGGACAGCACGGCGAAACAGAAAGAGAAAGATAAAGCAGGAGAAAGAGCTCGGGAGATAGGTGAGGTTGGTAGAGTACACATACGAAATACGACAGCGACACAGGGTACACAGGCTTCGGCTATATACATATATATACTTTGAGCATAGGACGCGGCAGAGAACAGGCCGAGCGACGAGAGTATAAACACCAGCGGCGGCCTCGCTTTTCTATCTCTTTCTCGCGCATCTTCTTCTTGCCGTACATTACATTACATTACGACGTCGACGGCGGCTGCGGCGCGGCGGTGTGTACAGGACGGGCGGCGGATAGACGGACGGACTTGGACGCGGTACCGGTGCCGGTGCTGGTGCGTTTTCACGAGATAACGAGCGTGCAACAAGGATGAAAAGACATTTCCGTCGTTATTCGATATCCGTCGACTAGGAGCCTGAATCAGTGTACCGTGCGCGGGGATGGGAATTAAGACGAAGTAAAATTGCCGCTGTACGCTGCGAGTACGAGTACGACGCGAACCCGAACCCGAACGTAAAGCTCCCAGTACCGCAAAGGAGGATGGAAAATGACCGCAGTTCGTGTGATCGGTTTACACTTAACGGATTGGGTTTCTATACATACGACGTCGTGTACTTCGCCTTCGCCCTTCGCCTTTCTCGCCCATCGTATATAGTCGCTACACTACACCGAGAGTTTTACCACCCCTCGATACCCCGTTCTTCCACCAATCGACGTCCCATCCTGTCGACGAAGGCAATAGTAGTACCCAGTCCCAACCGCCCTACATCCATAAGTTCTTACGCCAGGACGCCTTTTACAACCGACGCGCTGCTTCGCGTCGTTTTCTCACTTGCAAGCATAGTATAGTCGAAGAAGGAAAAAAAAAACTCGGCTGTAATGAACGTCTACCCTTCTACCGGCCTCCATACCAGTCAGATGTACGCGAAGGGGTTTCGAGTTTTTGTAATTTTAAATTTTACGAAGGTAGGTATACGTAAGGGAGTTTAGCGTTTGCTCTTCTTCTTCTGGCTACGTTTCGTTATATGTACTACCTACGTGCATGTATACCTACGTATAATATAAGACGATTTAATTTACACGCTTTTTCTCCCTCATATATACGTTTATACGAGACGAGTAGGTTGTATACAAGGTGGCCCATTTACAAAGTCAATGATTTTGAAAATGAAAAAAAAAAACTGTGAGTGCAAAAATAAAGAAATAAGCACCCTGGAAAAAAAATACTAGCTCATTGAATTTCGGGCTCTACGACTTTACTTTACTGTCAAAAAAAGTTATTTTACGATTTGAATTACCTGTTAATGTTTATTTGTCAGACTTTACCAAACTTGTCGAGAATGACTAATTACATCACTTTTTGACTTTTTGTTGAAATTTGAAAAAAAATTACAAAAATGTAAAATCAATGATGTAAGGGGTGGGAATGGGCGCGTGGTTTATCGCGAGTACGAAACGTATTACGTTATAGTAGTTTTGTACTCGCAGGTAAACTGTCGCGCCAAATAGATATAAGCTTTCTAGTACGATTTTTGTACTCGCCTCTCGATCGGGCTATTCTTATTTATATTTTGTCCTCGCTATTAAATTTTTTTACTCTCTGTCTCTTCTCTATTTTTCTTTCTTCTCTCTTACACCGGGTGCTTCGAACGCTGGAATTTTTTGGCTGCGATTACGCGCTAGTTAATCATTTCATCGGGCTGCATTTATTTGCGTCCGGAATAATCTGCGTCGGGCTGCATTTTTTGCGTCCGGTCAAGTGGTTTCGGCTGGACTCTACGTCCGGCCATATTTTTGGATTTTTTTTTATATCTACAACGGGCAGCGTATGCGCCCGGCCAAGTAGATCGCGCTATTTTCGAACAGGCAAGTCGCAACCCTCGTTGAGGGTTTTCGAATTTTTTTTTTTCAAAATTTGGAGTCTTTTTCCCCCTCTTAGTGAAAGGAGGATGAAAATTTCCAAAAATTTGTTTTTTTGCACAAATTTTCCTACTTCGCAAAGCCACATACCTCTCTCGGAAGTCGAAGGGTGAGTTTTAATTTAGGAGGTACCACATGTAAAAAAGTTGGGAAAATTGTAGAACCTCGATAAAGTATACTTAGTCCGGCTTCTAAGAATTTACCTCGAGACTTGGGGCAAAACCAACAATACCCAAAATTATAATTTTTCTTCACGTAAACACAAAATGAAAATATATCGAACAGTCGTCCACAAACTTAACTCCTCCTACACATACGACAGTTGCCTTCAAATGAAAGGAGAAAAAAAAAACAAAAACAAAACCGTGTCAAACTCCTCGTCCAAATAATTTATAGAATTTTCGTATACGTAATTGACCCTTCGCCTGTTTTCATTGTACGAGGACATGTGCACCTTACATTGCGCCCTGATACGTGTTGTAGGGCATTATTCGAAAACATGGTACGGAAACCTGCTCGCGGTACACGAAGCCCTTTTCAATGTATCCCTTATTCGCTTGTCAACGTCTTGCTTCACAATACCCCTTATTTTCACAAACCACCACCCATCTTGCCACCTGTATTGGAAAAAAACTCGTACGCTGGATCGAAAACAGGATTACAATAGGCACTATGCAAATACGCATATACCGCAGCACTACATCCATGCTATGGGTTACCTTCTGTTCTCTGCTCTGGCAATATGCAAAATATCTACGCTGCCTACTATAATGTAAAAGGTACGTCTACGTTGAGTACGAATTTGGACCGATGCGACGGAAAATCGCCTACTGACCGCTTCGTGTGCACGTAACAATTGAAAATGGTCTGGTTCAACTTACCAGATATTTTATATTGTTATAAAGATACCTATACTAGATCTACCTGATCAAGTTATATAATGGTACGACTTATGTACCTACTCGTATGTGAATTTCTGCAGCATCGTTGGTGTATTAGTGTGTAATGTATATCTTCATTGCAGGTTTGCAAATCATTCGTAGTGTATTGGTATGATATCTGCAGGATATTTACGCGCCAAAAAAAAGAACAACTGATTATACCGAACCTGATTTTTTCATTCATTTTTTGCAAATCAAGTTGACGAAAAGTGTCGCGTGTGAATTTGTGTAGAAAATATTCCGGAAGAATGAGATTTGGGACAAGAGAAGGAAGAAAGTGAGATTCGTGCTGAAAAACAGTTGATATGAGATTTTGGAAAAATTAATATTGTGTAAATGCTTGTGGCACTGAACCGAACAAATGTATTTCCTTGATCAGTGGCATAGACCCAAGCCCAAATTTTTCACGAGGCAAAAACTGATTTTATCCTTATCTGTAATAGTTGTGAGAAATATTCATTTAACGAGGTTTCACCTCCTGTTCAAATACGCCTCTGCCCGTCGATTGCAAATTTTAGTTGAAATTCATATAAAATTTTGCGAAAATTGATCAAAATACACGACGAAGAAATCACAAAAAAAATGTTGAAAATTTTTCTTGAAAATTATCCAAAAATTGCTAAAAGCGATGAAATATTGCAAAAATTTCTTTGAGAACACCTTTAAAATTGTATAAATTGGTAGATACAATTATCGTTAAATTTCTATGAAAAAATTTTACAAATATGAAAGTTGGCCAAATAGTACATTTTGAAATTTTTTTTCCATAATTTAAAATGCTCGTATTCGAAGATATTTTGATCAATTTTCGTTGATTTTTTGATAAATTTTCAAGTTGTTTAAAAACGAATTGCAATTCAATTTCTTTTGAAAGCGTTTTATCGACAACCTACTTATAATTTGATAATTATTGTATAAATAATGTGATTTTTTCTGAAAATTATCAAATTTTTTCATTTAATGATAACTTTCTGTTTTCTATTTTTACAGATTTAGCAGCCCAAAAGAGTCTACAATGCAGCTCGATGTCTCTTTAAAATTCTTCCTAGTCCTAAAAATCCTTTCAAATTTCTACTTTTCTCTCAAACCTCTTGTTTTTTTCGAATTCTCAGTAGTTTTTTCGAATTTCAAAATCTTTGCGGGCGAATTTAAAAAATCTCGAATGTTAATAAAAATCCTTATTTGATACAGCAGTGTGCAGGGGTTAAATTTGAAAAAACGAGGGTAAATTTTAAAAAAATGATGGAATCAACCATCGTAAAAAAAATAACGAGCTAAAAAAAAGGGACAGAAAACACTATATTATGCACTTTTTTCCTGATTTCTTAAAATTCCACAAAATGTGCTTCTAATTTCTTTCTCAACTCCTCCTGTTTTGTTTTCCGATTTTGCTAGACACTTTGAAACGATCAATTTTGCAGAAAATCTCCATTTGCGGGTTCTAAACAAACGAAGAAATAATCCAGGTAAACTTCTAAGCATATTTTTAATTTATTACGAATATTTTTTGTTTATTTGTTATTATTAATCGATCATTACTTACGATTGCAATTACTGGGGATATGGTAAGGAGAGAGAGAGGGGCTATCTTCAAAAGTATTGAATTGACAAAACAGTAATTTTATCTGCATTTTCATAATATTTAATTCAATATTTAACAAAATTTTAGTACGTCAAATGGTCTGAAAATTACGAGTATTTTTAATTGTTTTTTTTCTCATTTGTTAGAATTAATTGAACCCCAAAATTTGCATTCTGATTTCGTTTTTTTTTTGTAAAACTCTCTGAATAGAAAATTGTCTGCGTTCTAACCCTCGGTTCCCCTATAAAACCAACTTTCATTGGTAAGAAAGAGGCTCATTGAGCAAATAGCTTCAAAAGAGCTCATTTGAACTTTGAAAAATTGGCTCATTCTCCTTCTTCCATGTTTTCGTTTTTTGAATTTAAAAAATTTGAGTCCGAGACTTCATAGATTTTTTCAATTTTTTTTTTTCGTTTGTAAGTTTTGTTGTTTTTAAAAAATTGGGATACAAAATTTCTGATTTTCGAAGCGGATCTAAAAATTTAAAAGTTTGGACTCTGTCAGAATTTTCCAACCCCACGTGTAATTTCACCCACTCAAAACTGTAAGTAGATAAACTCATTTACAAATTCCAATTTCAAAAAGTCATATGTCGTAAAAAAATCTTAAATTTTCCAAATCGAAAAAGTGATTTGCCCTGCGTGTTATCCGAATGGCACTGTAATTTTCCAAATCCAAATGGCAATTTCGTGACGTACAAATTCTAAATACAAAAAATTAAAATCTCTGAAATTTTTTCCAACTCTACAAAGTCAATTTTTTGATTTTTTTCAAATTCTAAAAGTCATCTGGGTAACAGAAAATTGGAATCTCTGGAATTTTTTCCAATTCTGAAAAGTCAATTTTTTAAATTAGAATCTCAGAAATTTTTTTCAGCCCAAGAAGTCAATTTTTTCAATTTTTTTCAAGTTCAAAAAGTCATTTGAGTAACACAAATTTGTGGCGCACAAATTTTTATGACGACACCTCCCCCCTCCCACTCATTAAAATCTAAATCATTGAGGTGAATTAAAAACGTAAAAATGAAGAAAGTTGGAATTATCTGACGTTCTAAACTTTAAAATGTACATTACTGACCAAAAATAGATTCAAAGTTCGCAAATGCCATAGTTTCGAATCATTTTTTATAAAATGATTTTCATGATTTTCGAACATTTGAAAAATGGTTTCATAATTTTGGTTTAAAATTAATTTTTCATCAACATACCCTTTTTTGGCAGGGGGAGGGGGGCTCTACTACAAATCACTCCCTAAAACTGGATTATTTTCACATTCACTAGGGCCCAGTCGGCACTTGTTTTTTTTTCCAACCCTTAGATTCGCTTTCAAAAGGGGGCTGCTCGCCAACTTCAGTTTGACCGTTCTCATTAAACTTGACCTGTGACAAATATTTTATGTTTTTGAGCCCCCCTCCCTCCAAAGGGAGTGAAAACTATCGAAAATTGGTAATTTTTTCCACTTTTGGATACTTTTGAAAGCAAATAAGTTTGAAAATGGCCCTAAAGGATTCTCCTCGTTCGCGTGAAGAAAAAAGTACCTAGAGTTTCGAGTCGTGTCTCGTGTGTACTATGTGTACACGATGATGAAGCTTCCGAAAATACACGGTTGCTTTTTCATTATACGTACCTACTCGTACGTACGATAGCGATGGTATAGAGTGGCGTTACTCGGTTCATTAGAGATTTCGTGTTACGATATACTCGAAGCTGTCAGAAACGATTCGTGCTGGCACATTTATACATGGTTTATACCGTCGTAGTCCGACTTATACGGAATATGGCGTATATACGTTTACATTCTCGAGGATGCACATACTCGTACACTACATACAGTATATAACATGCATCGGTATCGCAAGGGCCTATGTACAGTTTAGTCAATAGGTAGATATAGTTCTACGAGTGTGCACTGTGCACTGCTGCCGCAAACCCTACGACGACGACGACGTCGCGTCGTACACACGTACATAGGTTAGGTAGAGATATCCAACTCGGTGGCCCGCATTAGCTACACATACACAAAATCACCTTATAGGACGACGTGTACAGTACAGAGAGATAGCTCGAACGAGAGAAGAGGCGAGGTCGAGGCGTAATTAAACCTTCGACCGTTAAACTTAATTATGTAAAGTTCGATTTTAGTACAGCAGCGGGCTCGGCTTGGCTTTCGGTTGCTGTGTAAGTGTATGTGTCTATGTACAAGTACCAGTACCCTGTTATGGGTACAACGTGCCTATTCGTAATGTTACCCCGGCTTGCTGGGCCCCACACTTCGTCGTTTCGGCTAGCAGGACAAACGGATATCTTGCAAGAAAGAACTGGGTGAGCGAAAATTAATTCAATTGCAGAATAACGAGTAATCTGAGTGAGTGTTTTTTTTTCAAAAGAAAATTTTGTGGAAGAGGCCATCAAAAATTGCCCTTAGGTGGCCAGGAGGAAGGGTATCAGGAGTGGAAACACCTCTATTTCTGCACTTAAAGGGGTAGAGGTATGTTTGGTATCATTTCTGTATAATTTGACCCTCCCGAACTCGAATCCGTCATTAATTTTTCGATTGAAAGTAAAGAAGTGGCACAATCGTGGAATTTGTGTTGCAGGAAATGATCAATTTGTCTTTAAAGTGAGGTAAAATCACAATTTTTCATTTTTTGGCCCTGTAGAGATGAACAAATGAGTCAAGAAACATGCCTTCGTTATAATTCGAATCTCCTGAACCCGAATTTTTAATTAGTTTCAAAATAGGAAGTAGGGAATTCTCGAAATTTGTTCAATTAAAATGGCCAATTTTTGCTCAAATTGGCATTTGCTTTTGTTCATTGAATTTTTCAGGTCCTTAATTAAACTTTCTTGAAAATTATTCCAGTCCAAAAAGTCACTTCAATTCTGAAAAATTTTCCAAGTCCAAAAAGTCTGATAAACTATCAAAAAGTCAGCTTAACGAATTTTCGTGAGTGAATTTCGTATTCAAGTTCAAAAAAGTGTGACAAAATATTTAAAATTTAATTTTCAAAGTTCAAAAAGTCCAAATTTTTTGTCTGAAAAAATGTCTAAAATTCAGCGTTATCTCTGAAATTATTCATGTTCAGAAAGGCAATGAAAATCCAAAAATTTTTGCAAGTCAAAAAAAGTCTGACAAAATGTCTAAAATTTGAAGTGACTTCTAAAATTTTTCAAGTCCAAAAAAAAAAATTTAAAAAACAAATAAAAGTACGTCTTAAAATTTTTCCAAGTTCAAAAAAATCTGACAAAATGTCTTAAAGTTAGCATTATTTCTAAAATTTTCAAAAGTCCAAAAAGTCCATGGAAATCTGAAAATTTTTCAAAGTCCATGTCTGACAAATTGTCTAAAAGTCAATTTTCTAATTTCAAAAAGTCTAAATTATTTGTCTGACAAAATGTCTAAAAATCAGCATCATCTTTGAAATTTTGCAAGTCCAAAAAATCAATGGAAATCTGAAAAGTTTTTCAAGTCCAGAAAAGTCTGACAACATGTATTAAAGTCATCGTCGATGAATTTCGTCAGGGTTTTCGTGGAATTCGTCAGAATTGAAATGACTAATTTTCAACGTTCTGTACTTTTGTTTAAAATTTTTTTTCGTATCGTCAATTTAGCGAATTTTTATAAAATTACATTCCAGTATAAAATCGTCAAATTTTGAGGCAATCTACATTTTTCCAAATTCAAAGGTCAACTTATCCTTGGTAAAATTTTTTAAAATCAAAAAAGTCAGAATTTCTGAAATTTTCAAAGTCCAAAAAGTCAGTGAAAATCTGAAAATTTTTCGGTCTGAAAAGTATGAGAAAATGTCTAAAAATCAGGGAATTCATATCATAATTTTGAAAAATTTTGAATGTAAACCCCCTTTCCCATGCCTAGTTTTTTTGTGAAAATAACTCAGAAATAGACTCGAAAGGTCAGCAAACCTATATTTAGATTATCTCGCTTAATAGTATTGAAAATTATGAATTTTGGTCACATGCCCGCCCCCCCTCCTTGGGTCTTCTTTTGGGTTAACTGTTGAGGTAATTATTTAGCTCGTAATCAATTAGTGCAAGCAACCAAGCGATAAAAGTGAATTTTGTGTTGTTTTAGGTGATAAGTAGAGCTTTGAATTTTACGAAAAAAAAAATCTCAGAATATGCTCATATTTTATGCATTTCAAATGCTCAAAAAATGCTAAAACGTGCATTTTTGAGCCCAAATATGCAAAAATATGAAAAAATCAAAATGGGTGTCTATGGAAAGGATTTTTTGCATTGAAAACCCCAAACAATAAAAAATTGAAATGAAATAAAAAATCGAGTAGCAATAATTAAAAAATATTTTTATTAAAATTTTGAACACTTTGGTGGCACTTTTTACAGTTTGCAACCTTGGCAGCAAAAAAGTGGCTAGAAATCAATTACCTACTTCAGCCTGATTTAGGCAAAACCTCAAAATATGCAAGAAAAAAGCGAAAACTTGTCGAAATATGCTGAAATGTGCTCTTTTCATTCCTAAAATATGTATAATATGCATTTTGGGTCGAGATATGCAAAATATGCAAAATGAAATTGGGCTCATTCGTCAGGAAATGTTACGAATCGTATAAATCCTTTGAAAAATTCAAAGCTCTAGTGATAAGAATTTGTTTTTTTGAAATCATTGTCAGAATTTCTCGATTTTGAGTTATAACAGTGTCGTGGGGGGGGGGGGGGGGGAAAATTTTGAAAAGGGGGGGGGGGGGGATAAATTTCGAAAAAATATTAGGTAACATAGGTTGATGGAAAAGGATCCAAAAAATTATTTAAAAAAACGTTTTTTTGAAATTTGACCTTATTACTCGGAGGGTGCAAATTATCCCCTGTTTTTTTCATGCTACGATAAATCGGCCCGTTCGTACATCTCGTTGGGTATACGTGCGAGTTAATAAGAAAGACGGCGAATTTAACAACAATACCTTCGTATCTCCGTACTACAATAGCGCACATGCGAAATTTAACCAGTTTTTTTTCTCCTCCTTCTCCAAATCGGTTAGAAATGTTTGAAAAAAGAAACTCGTCCGATCTTTTATTTTTTCTTTCGTACGTACGAGTACATACGAATACGAAAGAACCATTTTATGACGACAAGGCAACGAACGGTAACCGGCCGGGCGCGTCTTTGAAAAAAAAAAAATACAAAGTTTTATATTCAAATTATGCGATACAACTTTTTAAAAGGTCATTGTTATCTCAACGCGGTTAGATTTTTTCTTCTCGTAAAAGCGATCTCGTAATAGGGGGAGAAGAATGCGTTGTATAATAATAATAGCCGGTACGGTATTTTTTTACATTCATCGCATCGGCCATTGGCAGCCCACGCCACCTGGAGAAAAGCCACCGCCACCGCCGCCACCACCAAATGATACATACGCAGAGGTGAAAAAAAAACCGGTGCACTGTGCGACGTTATTAATTGTTCTGCGAGGGCGGCGCGGCAGCGACAGCGACTACGAGGCTTATAATACGTACACGGTACGGTAATATTGGACCCTATGCGAAATATTACCGCATTCGTATAGAATAGCTACGACAGGGTGAGAAAATAATACAATTGTCCGATACCCGTTCGCTGTTGATCTGCAGGCTTTGGTGATGCGAGTCTCTTCAAAGACGTTATTTTTTCGGTATTTTGGTCAGGTACGTCGTCGGTTGAAAAAAAAAACTGTTATATCTTCTCGAAATAGTACTATACCGTTGTGTGGTGTTTCGTAACGAAGAAAGTTACAGACGAGGAGGGTAGACAGGAGTGATTTTTCGAACGGATATCGTCCTCTGGTTGGTGTTTGAAGGAGTTCGAAGCTTTGATGTGGTTCGATATAGTGAAAGGAAAATGGTAGAGGTGGTTTTCTCCTTGCTATTTAATCGTTTTCAAATGACCGACGAGATGAGAATATTTGCTGCGAATTGAATCATTTTGAGAAGCGAGCAGAAAAAGAATTGCAGGATGAAATGACGAAGATGCAGGTTTTGTGATTGAGAATGAATTGATCGATGATCTCGAATACGATCGATTTGTGGTATTTTATGGAAGTTATGAAATTCAGTCGTTAATGGATTTTTTTACAGAAATAATCTGATTTTTTCGATCGTCACGTTGAATTGATCGGTTTCAGCATATTTCCAGAATTTATTGTTTTTGAAGGATTCATTTAAATCTCTTTCTGTAAATATTTCCAATAAATTGTGAAACTTGAAAAATTTTGATGAAATTACAATTTTGGCCTAAAAATCGAAATTTAAAAATTTTTTTTTGCATATTTTCTTAAACCAATTAATTTTCTATTGCTCGTGAAGGTTCGCAAATTTTGCTTTTTAGGAATATTGCCAAATTTTCATAATTTTTCTGTATTAAATCTCCATTTTCATAAATTTTGCTAATATTCAAAAATATATCGGATTTAGACTTTTGCTAAATCTTACTATCAAGAATTCCACAAGTTGTTTAGCAATTAGAGCCAATTTTTAAGAAATTGAATCAGTTTTTTTATCAAATTTTTCATTTTTTAAAATGAATGTTTGCAAATTATATGAGAAATTTTCGATCTAACGACGTTGAAATATTAAACGAAATTTTTTTAAAGTATTGGTAAAATCATTTATTCGTAATAAAAAAAATGACAATTTTAACAAAACATTGACAATTTTGACCAAAATTGACAATTCTGACAAAAAAATGACAATTTTGACCAAAAATTCATAATTTTTGAACAAAAAAACAATTGATGAAAAACGTAGATTTTGACCAAAAATGACACTTTATACCTTGAAATGACGATTTATACTTTGAACTCGCAATTATGACCAAAAATTACAATTTTGACAAAAAATGACAGTTTGGACCAAAAAATGACAAAAAAATGATGATTTCGACCAAAAATGATTAGTCTGACAAAAAATGACAATTGTGTCCAAAAATTACATTTTTGACCAAAAATGACAATTGTGTCCAAAAATGACAATTTCGAACCAAAAAATTACAATTTTGACAAAGAATGACAGTTTGAACCAAAAAATGACAAAACTGACAAAAAATGATGATTTTGACCAAAAATGATTAGTTTGACAAAAAATGACATTTTACCTTGAAATGACAATTTTGACCAAATTTTGATATTTTTAAGGTCATACTGGTATTTTGGTAGCTAAAAGTGTATGTAGTTGTGTTGGTATTGTGCCTCATCTGATGGGAAAATAGAAGTTCAAAATTCTTAAAAAAATTTAGACAACATATTTGGACAAAATTTTGAACTTAGAAAGAAGATAGATCCACTCTTCAAGCGGACATATTGGTACATGGATATGTCTTGTCTTTTTTTAAGTCCCAAAAAGTCTGACAAAATGTTTGAAAGTCAAATTTTTAAATTAAAAAAATAT
>FIZU01036035.1:0-33706 GCA_900064475.1 Pseudococcus longispinus
TTTTTTTTTTTTTTTTTTTCGTTTTTTTTTTTTTTTTTTTTTTTTTTTTTTTTTTCATACGAATACCAAAGTAAGTATTTAGTATTTGTAAGATTTACACGTGGTTTTTCGTTTATTTACTTCTCAATTCACTGACCCAACTACCTAAGTATGAACAGGTATTGTAATAAAAATGTATAGTGAAAAATTCACCATTCACTTTGATAAATTGCAAACATTCCTTTTTCGTGGTAATGTACTGTACCTATAGGATTATAGGAGGAAATAGAGACAGTAAAATACAATGATTTATTTGCCTCGTTTTCTTTCTGTCCTAATTAATTAAATCCTTTGGTCGTATTTCGAGAATGTAATATAGAATAGCATTAAAAAAATCATTACTTGGTCTAGGCAGTTGATAGGGTGAATCGTTTTGCAATTTTATCAGAAAGTTTTAGAGTAGGAGGAGTGGTAGCACAAAATTTGTATCTAGATTTTCAAAAAACTTGGTAAAAATTTCACTACCTCTTAATTGCACTCAAAATGTAACGAAGTATATTCGAAAAATTGTGAAAATTGAACAAAAAAATTGAAAAATTCCACCAAAAATGCTGGTCTTAGTAAGGATAATTTACTTTAAAAAAAAAAAAAAAAAAAAAACTATTGCGCCCACTTTTTACCTTCACTTCATTTATCAAAAATTTTCCTTGAAAAATCATGTTTTCATTTTTAAAAAAAATTTTCAGCAAAAAATCGAAAAAAGTTATTTCTGAGAAAATTTTCAAAAAATAATGATATGGATACTTTTACACTAAAGAAGTCATGGGCGACGATTTTTCACCATTGATTTGGTATATTGTGTTGAAAAAATGTCTATTAATTACTTAGCTTATCTCATGAGTTATGAAATGAAAATATCTGCAAGTAAATCTATTCTGGAATTCGTACGTGCAAAACATTACAGTGGTAAATATTTAAATCGTAGAAAAAAGACTAGTGAAAACTTTATCAAGGTTGTAAGAAGAATGTAAAATGTAAAAAAACGATCTGGTGATGTGCCATCTTAATTGTATCCATTCTTCAGATACTGTTTTGAATTATATCTTCTTCTTGGAGATTCTTTTTCACACACATTACATATCTATACATTGGATACAAATATTTTCAACCTTTTTAACTAATAAAAGAGTTTGTTTTGACGAATTAACGACGAATAATTACTTACAAACTATTTTACAAACGTCTTTTTATTTGAAAATGAATAAAAATTGAAAACTTGATTATTGATAAGATGACTGATGAGGGATGCGTATTGCATAATGATTCGCCCGATTAATCGCCATTTAAAAAAAAGCGTGACTGTGAGTATGATTATAACGTGACATGACATGATGTGAGACAACGAAGACAATAATTTGTTGACCTTGACTCTGTTTGTTGCTCTTCCATTCCAACTTCCGTTGCGAATGTTCTAGAACTATGAGGTTGAACCTTGGTTGAACCTTTGAGGATTGGTTGGTGATCGAAAACGAGATCACATTGCCATTTGCCAGTAGTTGGTTAGTATTGGTAAACTCGTGTTCGTCAAAGGTGTTCTCTGATGTGATCGCCGCGTCGGTTTTTAGAAGAAACTTTTGTTCCTCGTGTTTTTATTCCATTTCCGTCTCAGATTTTATTAAATTACGATTGTGTGAAGTGAAAGATGCGTATTTTTAATTCGATTTTGTTTTTCGTGCATTCTGTCGCAGATTTTCATTATGAAATTGAGTGTGTCGGCGTTTCGTGGTGCCCAGGCTTCGGCACATAAAAAAATTCTCAATTCCAGCAGCAGTTACCATTTCGGTGCTACAGCGAAATTTACTTCGCCACCACCTTCAACGGCTTCATTTTCTCCGGTAAGCGTACGATTTTTCGCTTCTGCTTAAATTTTGGCGTAGGTAGAGTATACCGACAGTAATGGTGAGTTATTCCTTTTATTATTCGGTTATGTTTATTATTTCTCAGTGGTTTCGTTAGAATCGCGTTTTTTGAACATTTATTCGATAGAATTTTTTTCATCGCGTGAAATTTTTTTCAAATTTGAGAATTCTGAATTCCGTCGCGATATGATAATCGACTTCTGTGACGTCATTGTGTCCATGCCTTGTTTTGAGTGCTTAGGCAACACAATTCGCTTCAACGTCATGGTTCCGTGTTGCAGTATAGTGTGAGGCATACCCTTATAACTGAAGGTGCTGGAATATTGCCTATCGCTTTTGTGCTGTTATTTATTTGATTTTTTATTAATTTCGTGTTATTTAAATCTAGTAAATAAACTGCTTGATTTTCATTCAAAACGGATATTTTTTCAAATTTGAGCTAAATTCTGGTCACACGTAATTTATTATAGGGCTTGTTCTATGTTATACTGCGTAATTTAAATCTGTTTCCCTTCAACCCCCCTCCCCCTCGCAATGTGGTGAAAGTTTCAACTTTTCAGTATAGACTTAGTATTAGTAATGATCATAAATTTCAAAATATGCAGAGAAATGGCCGTCAGGGATTTTGTTTCTCGTAATCTGTCTCACTTATTCTTTTGTGACAAAAGACTTCTAAATGAGTATCTTTTCTTTGAAAATGATTTTCCACTTAGCGAACTTATTTATATACCCCGTAGGTAATCTGTTTATGCAGTATTAACCCCGTCAAATTAAATTCACGAAGGTACCTATCTTTATTAGACGAAGTAATTTCCTGTTTGTATTTTCATCATTTACAGCGCAATGGAATGCTATTTGATTAAGTATTCCGCACGTGTTCGTTCCTAATTTATCAAAATAACAAAATATGTTGTTAAATTTATGGGTAACGAGGTACTATTTACCTGCCTAAGTACCTACCTATTTACTAACGTATCTAATCATCTAACTATATAGCTGTACACACTGATAGTTGAATTTTACAGTGCTTTCAATTTTTTTGAAATGCTTTCGTACTCTTGAACAAATCAGAAAAATTTCAAGTTTTCATACCATGTGTTAAGGGATGTGAAAAATCAATACTTTTTGGAGAGAAAGAGGATGTTGTAAAATCAGCTTGAAATAAACTCGTGTGTTTATTTTTTCACTTGAGATGTCAAATCGATACGTGATTCAACTTCAAACCTGAGAGCGTTATTATATTTTTGAAATTCCACCAGAGGAGGGGTGGAACTGGACCCCTCTTCAACGGTAGGAATGATTGGCAAACCGTCAAATGCCCTTTGTACGTTGAAAAAAAGTAAAAACAATTGAATTTAAATTTTGATAAATTTTTAAATTCTGTTTGTCCCTTCAAGGTCAAAAATAGGCAACCTGTACTAAAAACAATTTTTAATCGTCCACTCGAAAACTATCCAGCACGACCATCATTCGAATGATTGAACATTTTTTAACCATTCTTGAATATATGGAAATTCATTATTTTGAAGTTTTGAAAATTCATAGTGCCTCTTTACGAGATAGGCAACCAATCATAGTAACGTTTTTTTGTTTGTCTATTCGAGTCGCATCTATGGTTAAATTATTGCCTACCTTTCATTTAACACCCTGCATAGGTGCAATTTTGCCCCATTAGGCAACCAACAATGTTTGTTTTAACTACGACGTTTATTTTCGTCTCGTCGACGAATAGAAGTTCGCTACTTAAATTGAAACGTTCTCTCGAGTTAAATCTTACCTTTTAAACCAACAATGCGATGTTGTATTAGGCTAGACATTTTCTTCATCTGCAACAAACTTCGTGCGAGTGTATTTCTACGTAAATGCACATTGGTGCCTAATTTTTACGTGAAAAAGGTTTATTTATGGGGCAAACCCCTCTTTTGTTTTTTTGAATGACATTTCGTTAATATTTTAATGCCGGAGGTTTTTCTCGATACGTGAAATATTTCCATTTGGTCGACCGGCATCGAAATTCGAATCGTAAACCAAGTTCAGCTGGTGAAAAATTATGTACCTTTCTATATAGGTACATTAATTTATAAAAGCTGAAGCATTAGTATTAGAGGAAGTCAGCAAACATTTCGAATTTGCTAAAATGTTTGTTTTGTGGTATGGTATGGATGGTATTTGTCTGAATGTTTCGAAAGCTTTTTATATAAGGAAGAAATTTTTAAAGCCAGGTAGACTACTTGGAATAATCTACGAACCCTTTTTGGATATTTCAAAGTCGATTTTTTTGATTTTACTCGGCCATAATTTTACCTACTCGGCAACAACGACACAAATCACGAAGCAATTTGTAAACTTATTTTTACCAGGTGTAGTCTACTCGTAGACGTCGTAATACCGGATTATTTGCACTTCTTTTCGACCACAAAAACATACTTTTTTTCCAAACCGACGAAAGTAAGTTTTTCAAAGGCACGAAAAAATATAACGAAAAGAGCACGGAAAAACTTCTACGAACGTGTATCCTCGAAATAAGATTTCCCTTTAACGAGGAAAACTAATTTTTTTCAAATTTTACGAATTTGCGAATTTTTTTAGTCGACGTGAACGAAAAAAATACCAAATTGGTTTCTTATTTCTACTCGTAGTAGGGAGATGAGGTAAGTACGTATATTTCGTCTCCCACGAGAATTTTACATCAAACGTAAACAAATTACAAAATTATTGTACCAATCTTTCGCACCAATTTTACCAACTTCGTCAACTAATTTGAGAAAATTTTCGCATAGCCCATAATCTTGGCGACATTGAAAGTATAGAGCTTGGAAATACAAGTAGTAATTATTTTTCAGACTTTTATTATTTTGTTGTTATTGTTTATCATTTTCGGCCTTTTTGCCATTGTTGGCTAAAAAAACAAAAAAAAAACTAGATGAAATCCACATGAGGTTACAGGCTGCTTAATAGTCCTGCTTTTTGCTGGAACGTCTTGCTTTTAGGTCAAATTACGTTAAATGTCCGGCTTTTTTCAATTTTTTTCAGAAAAAAGTGTCATTTATTTCAATTTAAGTGAAAAATTGAAAATTGAGCGAAGTGGAGAATTTTTGTAATCAAACGTCAAGTAACTAATTTTTATGAAGTCGTCAGTGGCAACCTTGTCAAAATGACTGATTGGTATTGTACTATGTTTTTTTATGTTTTTTTGAAAATTACAAATTTTTTATAGATTCATTTCTCATTTTGTGAAAATATGATTTTTATTGGGGGGGGGGGTGTCGCATTTTGAAAAAGCCCCGCTTCAAAAAGCTCCTGCAAAAAATTCTGCTTTTTCGTTTCAATATTTTGTAAGACAGCCTGACACAATTGAAGAGTTCAAAATTTAATTTCTCAAAATTTTGATTTAGACAATTTTTCTAAAATTTTGTTCTAACACAATATTATTGGAATTTTTTTCGAAGTTCTTTCGAAATTCTGTTCAAGCACAATCATAATTTTATTTGAAAATTTCTTTTTGTTTTTCTCAAACACACTTTCTTTAAAAATATTGCTTGAAATAAAATTCTTCGAAAGTTGGTTCTAAGTGACGTCAATTTAACTGGAATATTGTTCAATTGTTTCAAAACTTCGTTCAAACATAAACTTTTTCAAAAATTTTCAAATATTTTTTTTTCAAATTTTATTCAAACCCCAACGTTGAACACAATTGATGAAAATTTTGTTCAAAATAAATTCTGTTGAACACAAAACAGCAAATTGAAAAAAAAAAAATTCAAAAAAATGGACATTTCCATTGAAAAAAATCAAAACAGTCATTTAAAAATTCAATCAATATCTTTTCAATTAATTTTTTGATAAAAATTGGATGAGCATTGATACGAATAAAAACAGTTACGTAAAAGAATTGAGAAGTCTTGAAAAACTTTCCATTTTAAAAAAATTGTCAGGAGAAAAAATTTTGCCAAAAAAGTTATCAAGTGTTCAGAGAAAAATCTTTCAAACTCGGAAATAGTCATTATTTTTCAGATCGACATTATTTTGTCATTATCATCATTATTTTCGACCTTTTAGCCATTTCAAAATTTTGCTGAACAGGCTTCAAGATCTAATTTTTCAAAATTTTGCTTCAGGCAGCTTTTTTAAATTACAATGGTGTCTACAGGTAGTGAAAGTAGTTAAAAAGTAGTGATTTTGGAGTAAAAGTAGTGAAAAGAAATGGAAATTTGGATCGTAAATTTTCTTGGTTGGGAGAGGGGGTTGCCTTTTTAAGAAAATATTAATTTTTGCGAAAGTTCTAAATTTTCTACGAATTTTTCGGGGGGAGGTGGGGGAGCCAGGCCTGAAAATTTTGGGAATGGTAGAAAAAAGTAGTGAAGAAGTAGTGATTTTGGAAAATAAAGTCCTGTAGACACCATGTTCTCGTTCAAACACAATTTTATTGGAATTTTTTTCAAAGTCTTCGAAATTCTGTTCAAATACAATTATAATTTCGTTTGAAATTTTTTTTTAGTTTTACTCAAAAACTCTCTTTTAAAATATTGTTTGAATTAAAATTCTTCAAAGTTCGGTTCTGCGTTAATTCAACTGCAATTATGTTCAATTGCTTCAAAACTTCGTTCAATCACGAACTTTTTTCAAAAAATTTCAAATGATTTCTTCAAGTGTTATTTAAAGACAATTATTCAAATTTTATTCAAACCCTTACTCTTTACTGCTTTGTTGAACACAATTCATAAAAATCTTGTTCAAAATAAATTCTGTTCAAACACAAAACTGTTATTTCAAAAAAATTGACGATTCCCTTGAAAAAAAATCAACCCAGTCATTTAAAAATTCAAACTATGTAAATGAAAAAATCATGTCGCATATGATTTGTTAGGTTTTCAGGGTCGCTGATCTCAAATATCGACTCAGTTTTTAATTTCCACTCCATCGTGCCCCCAAAACCCCTTGTAAGACCCAAAAGATTGAAAATATTGACTAGCATATCGTTTTATACGTTTTTCGACGATGCTGATCACAACTAGCAACTTACTTTTCTGATCAGACTCCCCATTTTCTCAAATTAAGCCCCAAAATTTTGAAAAAAAAAATTGTTTTGCATATGATTTGTTGAGTTTTCGTGGTCGCTGATCTCAAATATCAACTCAGTTTTTCATTTTCACCCCATCATGTACCGAAATCCCCCGCAAGACCCAACGATTTTGTAGAAAAGGGGTGTTGGGGCACATATTTGGGCACAGTGGGGGTATTTTAATCATAAATCGGAATAAAAAATTGGTACTGTACGACTACTTTTATTTCTCAACTGTTCCACGTTATCAACTTATTCATTTTTCGAAAGTTTACGAACGAATGTTGCCCTAAAACGGTACCTATCTAGTTTGCAAAGGCCAAGGGTTGCTTCATGATGTACAATATTCATTTAAGAAATACGACTGTAAAATGTAGGAAGTTCGACTGTTTTAATATTCCTCATTATTACTGTTTCATAATTTGTTCTTTGTTCCACTAATCGTACATAAGCATAAGACATTTTTACAATGATAATACTTTTTATGATGGTTCATATTTCGCTAGTTTTATTCGAGCTTATGAACCATGTGTTACACAAGCCACCAGACACTAAAAAAGATTAAATTTTCTTGCTTTGTTGCCAACGACATTATTTTGGAAGAAGTTTGGCTAAATAGCTGCGAAAACTATGCACAATGTTTTTAATTAAACTCAACTTGTCGCCTGAAAAAAAGTAACTTCGTCGAATTAATCCTACAACTTTTGAAGCGAAATTTGCTGCTCTAAAAAAGCTACCTATCGTGTAACGTACCTATACGAACGAGACTATGATGTACAATAAATATCTAAGTATATATAGGGTGCATACTTTAAATTAAATCCAATTCTTGGAATGTTTATCATTTGAATTTCCAACGAAACAATGTACCGAACTACGATAGATACTTTGACAACCCTCGTGGCCTATCAAATTGGCTTAATATTATTTCAACCGATGTTATTCGACTTTCGATGTCGATTCTTATCCACTTAAAAGTTCTAGTATTGTTCGAGTAAACGAAATGATAATTAAGGCACCAATTGAATAGAGATTTTCAATATTTTGGCGTAGATAAATTAATGTCTCTAACCTACTTATAAACTCGGGTAGAAAAGTTTAGACATCAGACCTAACTATTGAATCGCACGATATTTGTATTAAGTACATAGACACGTACAGTACATTTTGAAAAAAATGCTTTTTATTTATACCAAACCCACACCTATTCTCGAACCTTTTTTCCTACTTTCGAAGAAGGAAAAGTTCACCAGCAAAGTCGCAGTCGAGAGCATTACAGAAATTAAAATTAAATAAAATTTCCTTTCTGTTGAGAAATTTGATACTGCGAACGAAAAAAACACTCGCTTATGTCGAATCGACCTCGTTTGAGTTATCTAACGAGCTGAACCGCGGTATTGCAACGTATGATGGAATTAAATAATTTCAAAATGATTTCCATCCAATAAAAATCTATTTACAAACTTTCGCGTAGCAATTTTTACAAAACTATAATAAGAAAGAAATGGAAAAAACCCAACTCAATAAAATTTTGTTTAGGTCGTTGTCTGAAAACTTTTGTTATACATTTGTAGATAATTCCTTAGGGCTATTTCAGCAATCGAACTTTCAACACAACGCTGCCTAAAAAAAAAATACTAAAAACCGAGTCAACTAAACAATTAAAGATATTAAACGAAAATCGTAAACTTCCCAACGTTATTCGTCGTATTACGATGTATGAAATAAAAACCATTCGGATGCGAATCTTCGCAAAGGCACCACAGCAAGTACAACCTCGTAGAAGATGCTCTGGAAAATTCATTTTTTCCATTCTATAAAAATGTCACTTTGTAATAAGTATTTTTAACCTAATCGACTAGAATTTCGAGTTTCTTTTAAAAACGTTATTTATTAACGATATTACGAAAATAGCTGTACAAAAATAACTTTATATAAACCACTCGTGTAGACTAATATATTTCAATAACACGTATACCTAATGACAATACCGTGTCATATTTTAGTCAATAAAAATCCCTACCAGTAATACGTATAAACGTTAATGCTCTCCATTTTCATATACAACATGGGCAGGAAAAAAAAAAGAACCCCCTTTTACTCTATAGACATAAGCGTTGAATAAAGTATGAGTTTTACAAATTAGGTGCATACATTTTCAACTTCGGCCAAAAAAAAAACCCTATACGTATAATCGATTCGAATTATTTATAAAAGGTAGATCTGTTTAAACAAATTGCCATTCATAAGCACCTCGTAATTGAGGCTATTTTTTCTTCGTGTCCGAAACATCAATCAAATTTATTTCTCAATTTTATGTTTACTTTGGTAGAAATATAGAAATACTGAATACGAGCTGTAAAAAAGCTGCTCGTTTACCAACATCGTACTTCAAGATATCCATTTACGTATAAATTTTAATGTTTTGTTGGTTTTCAATAGCATAAAAAATGGTTATCCCGTGTAATTGATCTCTGCTCTTTTGTTTTTCTATTTTTTTTTTGAAAGGGAGCAAATGTGTTGAAAGAAATGCTGATAAATAGAGCTTTGAATTTTATGCAAAAAAAATGTCGAAATATACGCATATTTTATGGATTTTTAAATGCTCAAAATATGCTAAAATGAGCATTTTTGAGCCCAGATATGCAAAAATATGAAAAAATCGATATGGGTGTCCATGGAAAGGATTTTTTGTGCTGAAAACCCTAAACAATAAAAAATTGAAATGAAATGAAAAATCGAGCAGCAATAATCAGAAAACCGGTTTTTATTCAAATTTGAATTTTTTTGATGGTATTTTTTACAGTTTCGAAATTTTGGCAGCAAAAAAGTAGCCAGAAATCAATTATTTACTTTGATGTGATTTTGTAAAAACTGGAAAATATGCAAGAAAAACCGAAAACATATCGAAATATGCTCTTTTCATTCCTAAAATATGCAAAATATGTATTTTGGGTCGAAATATGCAAAATATGCAAAATGAGACTGGGCTCATACTTCAAGAAAATTTATGAATCGTAAACATCTTTTAAATATTCACTGTTGACTATAATCTGCTATTTCTTAAAATTCGAAACTTTATTGATAAATATCATCTGTTTTCCTTTTTCTTAAATAATCGCAGAGCTTGGAAATTGTTGTCAGTCATTCTATTATAATTTTCGACCGTTTGGCCATTTTATTCGAATTTTTGGTTAGAAAAAGTAGATGGTTGGGTAAAATTCACATAAGGTTTTCACAGTTTTGTTAGAACATGATAAAATTTGTGTTCGAAATCTAATTTCTCAAAATTTGGTTCATTAAAAAAATTTTTGCTTGAACAGTTTTTAAAATTTTGATTTTCAAGAAAATTTTGATGTATTTAGTTCAACAAAATCGTAAAGATTTTAGGTTTGAATGAAATTCGAAAAAAATTATGTCTGAATAAAATTTAAAAAAATTATGTTTGAACAAAATTTTGAGAAATTCCCACCTCCGTCCTCCCCGACCCAAACGTAGACTGTTATATTCTGTAACCAACTCGCGTATGATTTTCGCATGTTGCCAATTCGTTTTTAGCGGAAAGTAGTTGATGAAATGAAAAAAATATAAAAACAAAAGTTTCTTGTATTTTCGTTTTGTGAGCACTGAACGACATCGCGAAGAGCTCTGGTAGGTACCTATACTGGTATTATAAGGATGACTTTCATTTTTTTTTTAATTTTAGGGCCCCAAAAGAGCAATTTTTGACAGGTTCCGGTATTTGTTTGAAATAAATCAACAACGTGTACTCAAAATACAGTTGAGAATACCGATGTTACGTCTTCCTTGGTATGCATGTACTCGACGATGTTTTTAGAAAAAAAAAATGCTATTAACACGATAAAATATTAATATATCTGCGTTTCATTAATTTTATTTTCAAAAATTAGATGTATACGAATGTTCAGAGGATAAAGTAAATAAAAAATTTACAGATCTAGTTTCGAGTCATCGACTCAAATGAAATACGCGCCATCTCTCCTTGTTCTTCGAGCCATTTGTCATAACATTCATGTTGGAAAAAAGTGAAAAAATATGAATTGAAATTTTGTTGGATTTTAAAATTTTGTTTGCCCCTTCAATTTCAAAGATAGGCAACCTATCTTAATTGTAACAACTTTTAATCGTCTACTCGAATCCTATTCAGTACGATCAACATTTGAATGATCCAAACATTTTTTAGTCCTTCTCAAATATTTGAAAAAAATTGTTTTCTAATTTTAAATATGCATAGCCCCTTCAATTTACGAGATATGCAACCTATCATGAAGCGTTTCTGGTTTGTTGAAATATTGAACATGTTTCCTTCGACATCGAGTATGGTAATGATTTTCTGCCTAGTATCAAAATTAAAGGGGCTAAGTATGTTCAAAATATTTCAATTAAGTATTTTTTTTAGTTTGAATATTATTTAGCACCTTCAAATTTGTTGTTAGGCAAAAAATCATAGAACAAAATTTGTTTACTAGAATTTTTAGACATTTTGTTTCAACTTGACGTTCGTAGACCTTTCAATTTTGAAGTTGGTCGAAAAATTGTGAAAAAGTGCTTTGTTCAGTTTTCTATGTGCTACCCTTTTTATCTGTCCCTTAAATTTTAAAGATGGCGACCTATTCAACTCAACATGATTTCTCAAGTGTTACCTGGTTACATCCAAACCTCAAAATTCGCCTTAAATATTATTATTATGAATACCATTATTTTTGCTTTCGTAAAATTTTCGAAAAAATTTGTTCTGAGAATTCAACAACTCAAAACACAGATGTACATTATTGTTATTTCATCCGTGTTTTCTTGATATACGACGAGTAAGCGAAATTTGCGTACAACGATGAAATAAAGAACTCGAAGAACGCAAAAATTCACACAGGTTTGCCGGTTTCGCGTTTACAATAATTACCCAGATCAACAATAAATAGGTACTCGAGTAAACACAATTACATTCGATATTCTCTTCGTAGTTGATTTTACCACTCCAACTTTTTTTATTCTATTTGCTTACACAATTCAAATTTGAAGAATTTATCGCGCTAAAAGAATGAAAATGGTTAACTAAACTACGAAGAAGATGGACGACGATGGAGGGGAAGAAAAAAAACGCAGCTTTCGCTCGTTAAAAACACCTCGAAAAACAAACACAGTTGGCAATTCAGCGAAGGAAAAAAGCTACCTGTTAAAAATATCAACTCGAATGCGATATGATTAAAGGTACACCGAGGTAATTGTCGAGCTAAAATACCTTTTATCATTTTCAAAAATAGAAACCTCTCTTCTTCGCGTCGACTAAGTGCAACGATGAAATACATTCCATATCGAGTCTCGTTCATTATACAATAACGATATTTACACTTATTTTCTTACGAAATAAAAACATTTAAAAGCTCGCAGTTTTAGCTTTTGCACTCGGGGAAAATTGTTCGTCGTTGTTTTTTTTTGCGCCCCGGGTCGTCAAGGTCGAAAACATATGTAATAAAATACCTCAATTTTCACGTCGTCGCAGCTAATTTAATTAAATGAAAAAGAATATCGCAAATTAAATTCCGCTATAAAGAAGAGTTTCGTAAATTATTCTCTTCTCCGAGTTTTTCTTCTTTTCACTTGCATCGCGTGACGAGGAAATTTCCCTAATATGTAGTACGCCAAAATAAAGTCGACCGAAAAAAAGTTCGGCTTGTTAACACACATTTAGAAAAAAAATAAAAGCAAAAAAATCAGCTAAAACGACTAAATTCATTAATTTACAAAGTGTTAAAAAAAGGCGTTTTATTAAATTACCATTTTTGAAGAAACAAGAAAACAAGATCGTTAACGTTTCCGATTCGATGTGAAGAAATTCTCGTCGGTGTTTTTTTCCTCGAGTAGAATTTCGCCCTTTTTACGTACGTATTTTAAAGCCGTCTATTTTTCGGGTTCAAAGAATTACTGCGAAATTTTTCCTTTATCGTCGAGCGTTTTGATCAAACCTTGGTTTGAGATATTTAACCGAACAATTTTCAAATAGGTACTTGTTTGAATTACACGTTAGCCGGGGCTAATTTGAATTTCGCAACATTTCTTCTCCTTTTTCTCACGCTCAAGTACACGTTTCAAACAAAATTTTCAATGAAATAGACAGCCCTCTTGTCATTCGAGTAGAGGAAACGTTACAAAGTTGAATGAAAGAAAAATTGCCAGAGTTTTAACGTGCCGGTATTTCAGGTAACTATTTTTAACAGCCCTTGAAAAACAAAATAAATTCGGATTTATTTACTCACAGCGAAGGAAACAACTCGCAAAAAGGTATTTTTTCGATTTAAACGTTTCATAAAACAATTTCTAGCCGGTATGTGTAGTGTACCTAGTTCTCGTGCATTTTTTCATTTTTCAACAGCGCCCTCTAAATTTTCTAAGTTTATTTTTCAGCATTGCATGAAGTACGTTATTCGTATGTAATTTTTTCAACTCCGAATGTCTTTCTTTCGTTACGTAAATTGTAGGTTAACACGTTGCAAGTAAAATTACGACCTTGCGATTTGTTTTTTTTTACAACTTAGCAAGTTACTCTCTAAGGAAGGAGAAGATAACGAAAGTTGTAGAATCGGCCCCAATTTGCGTTTTCTTTGCGGAAAATTCGGCAAAGTTGCTCTTTTTGGTTGTCGACTAGAGACCTCGTCGTGGTTTTTTCCCTTTCAAAAGGAAAAAAAACGAAGTTAACGCCGAACGCAATCGCCAAATGTTCAATTATCGAAGAAATTCCAACTTGTTGGATCTTATAAGTTATTCGATTTTCTTACTCGTTATTTTTCGCCCATCGATCGAATATTTTTACGAAAATGTATTCCAAGGTTTATCTGTACAGGGTGTTTGGCGAAACGTGTGAAATACCTGAGATTTGTACAGGATGTTCCAGTGGCAGTGCAACGCCTTCAAATCAGAGATGCAGCTACCCAAGCAGGTTTTTGCTTATCAGAGATTCTATTGTGGTAAGACGGTCAATCGGCCTCTAGTCGAAATTCAAAATTTTTTACCTTTCATCAATTTTCTTTTAAAATACCCGAATGGCGCCGTTTTGAGAACTTACAACCTACTCCGAGATGAGCTAGGGGCCTAAAAATTATCTCTGGACTTGTTTCAAGTCGATATCCATCAAATATAGTAAGTTTAGCGAAATCGAGAAACTTTAATTTATTTCAATTTATTTTATGTAAATTTTATCAAAATCAAAAATACTCAGAGAACAAAAAAATTAAAGTTTCTCAATTTTGCTGAAATTACAATATTTGATGGATATCGACTTGAAACAAGTCCAGAAATAATTTTTAGACCACTAGCTCATCTCGGAGTGGGTATGCTCGAGGCGAAAATTGTGAAATTTTTTGTAAGAATTTTCGACCCCTTTAATGACCTTGAAATGGACTTTGAAATCTCCGATTTCGATTTTGAATTGATTTTTCAATTTTTTTTGTTTTTTTTTGCTTTATTTAAAGAAAAACAAACATATCCTAATGTTGAAAAACATCGTTCTCGAAAAGTCCCAATATTCAAGTCATTAAATTGAAAAAATTGTATTTTTTAATTATGGTCTCATTTCGTGTCAATGTGATTGCCTACCTTCAACAGTTACAGGGGTTTGCATATAGCTCGTGATCTGAAAGCCTTTCCAAGTCCAAAAAAGTTTGACAAAATTTCTGAAAGTCAGCATCATCTCTGAAATTTTCCAAATTCAAAAAGTCAGCGGAAATCTGAAAAGTTTTCCAAGTTCAGAAATGTCTGAAAAAATGTCTGATTTGAGCTTTGAAATTTTTCAAGTCTATAAAGTTGAAATTTTCCAAATCCAAAAATTAATTTGAGTTCTCAAAAATTTTCCAAGTCCAAAAAAGTCTGACAAAATGCTTGAAAGTCAGCGTATTATCTGAAATTTTCCAAATTCAAAAAGTTTCTCTGACAAAATATTAGAAAGTTACCCGCATTTCTAAAATTTTCTTTATTCAAAAAGTCTAAATTATTGGTCTGACAAAATGTCCGAAAGCCAACATCAGGAAGTCAATGGAAATCTGAAAATTTTTCAAATTCCAAGAAGGTCTGACTAAATGTTTAAAAGTCATCATTGAGGAATTTCGTGACAGTTTTTACGGACACGAAAAATGGTCAATTTTTGGAGTTCGAAAAGTCAATGAAAATCTAAACATTTTTCCAACTCCAAAAAAGTCTGACAAAATATCTTGAAAATTAACCTGATTTAAAAAATTTCCATGTTGAAAAAGTCTTGATAGAAATCTAAAAATTTTTCGAAATCGAAGAAAGTCAAAATGTCTCAAAGTCAATAGAAATCTGAGAATTTTTCCAAGTCCAAATAAGTTTGACGAAATGTGTAAAAGTCATCGTCAAAGAATTGGACAATTAAAATAGACAAAATTTTAAGATTGACCCCAGCCAATATGTCGTCTGACAAAATGTCTAAAAGTCAGCAATATCTCAGTAATTTTCCAAGATCAAAAATTCAATGGAAATCTGAAAATTTTTCCAAGTCTAAAAAAGTCTGACATAATGTCTGAAAGTAAGTACTTTTTCTAAAATTTTGTAAGTTTGAAATTTTTCCAAGTGCACGAAAAAAAAGTCTTAACGAAATGTCTAAAAGTCAGTACTATTTCTAAAAAATTTTAAGTTGAAAAGTCAATGCAAATCTGAAAATTTTTTCAAGTCCAAAAAAGTCTGACATAATGTCTAATAGTCAATATTATTTCTAGGATTTTCCAAGTTCAATGAGTCAATTGAAATCTGAAAATTTTTCCAAGTCCGAAAAATTATGACATAATATATAAAAGTCACCGTGACGAAATTTCGTCACACAATTTCGTGATGGAATTTATAGCCAAAGCATATCCTATGCTAAAATGTCTAAAAATTAAAACAAGGTGTTATACTCTGAAATTTTTTCAAGCCCAAAAAAATCTGACATAATGTTTAAAAGTCAGCGTGACGGAATTTCGTCTGGAAATTTTTCGTTTTGGTCATCGCAAAAACATATCTTATGTTAAGATAGTCACACAATTTATAACGCGTTTGGATGGAGATCATCGAATGCATCCGGACGTCTCAGCTTGGGTTCGAGACTACTACAAGTTGAATACGGATGTGAAAGTACTCTTTTATAAGAGGAAGTCAAAGCTGAAACCTTTTATAATCATCGATCATTTCTCTAGCCAATTTTACAATTAGCAGACAATTTTATGTGATCAATTGGTCCAATGCACTCTAGAAATGGAGGCAGAAAGACCCCAAGATAGCTGTATTATGTCTACCTTCGTTGAGATCAAACTCGTGCCATTTTTTGCGAAAAAGGTACCTAAAAACTTTAATTCCGTCATTTTTTTAACTGTTTTCTTCTCAGAAATCATTAGTGATGATTTTCTAATTAAAATTGTAATTTTTTAATTCAGATCAAAATTTTGTGTTTGGTTCATTTGGTAATTTTTCAACTCGTTCAGCAATGTTTCATCTTGAAATACGGTTTTCCCAATCAAAGTCTAATTCCCCAACTAAACGGCAAATTTTTCAGCTTCTCCCCCCCTCCGCTCGCTACGGCCCTTGGGGGGGATTCCACTTAATTGATGACGAGTTTGCTTTCACCGTTTTCATTTGTTAATTTTAGACATTCCAATGTGATTAGAATTTTTTGCATTTTCCATATGCTATCCAATGGTGACGTTGAAAATTTTTTTGAATGTAGTGTTGCCCATAAATTTCGCTTGATGAACTTTAATTTTAAAAGCTATGTAATCTCTAAGTATTTAACAACGTTTCACCAGAAACACCCTGTATCTGAAGTTGACAATCGATCATACCTGAATCCAAACTACATTTTTTAATTTTGTTTCATTTAAAATACCACCGTATTCCTGTTGAAATTGAGTTTTGTTAAGCGCCCACGATTTGGTCAAGACCTAACCGAAATAGCTCGCTTTGGCGCAAAAAAGAAAAAAGAAAAAGGAGAGAATTATACATATTTCTGATTAGGTAGCGGTTATCCAAACAGAGCTACTGCGGTAAGATATAGTTTTTTTTTATTCGCCAGTATGGTCAGTTTATTTGAAACGAAAGTGCGCCATATGTCTACAAAAGAGAAAAAAGCACATACATTTTCACGATATGAAAAAGGAACGCGTCCTTTTGAATTTTTTGAGGGAAAAAATCCAAAATAAATAAAAGACCGCGCTCGTTTCATAATAATGTTGCTCGAGCCTTTTTTGTACGAATTGTTTAATATCGAAAGCTTCCAAAAAAAAAAATAATTCCTGAGTTTCTACCAACGTCCTTGTTGATTTAATTTCGCTAATAACTTGAGTACATGTACGTACGAGTACAGTTTAATTTATTTGGTATATTTTATAATGAAATGATGTACACACGTGCGAGAGTAGAATTCGGTTCGACTCCGGATAATACAATATGTCTGGGAAAAAAGTAGTGTGACTGACGTTCGAGTCTACGTGAAATTTTCAACTTTATTCGCAAGTTTTTTGAAAGAAAACCCCGAACGATGATTTGTGAAATATTCGAAGGAAGTCATGTCGTTAAAACGGGCGTAATATGAATCTCATAAATAGATTTCACCTTTCGGATTGTTTTCTCGGGTATTTTCATCGAGCTTGGCAAATATTTTGACAAATGCTTCAGGTTATTCGAAATTTCCATTCCGATGGGAATTTTTTTCAATATTGAAAAGCTATCGACGTAAAACAATATTAAACTGTGAAAATGTTGGCTTAGCGAAGAATTTTTTTTCCAAAGAACGTCAGTTTACAGGATATACTAGTTACGAGTATGTGCGCATATTACATATGTATTCTAAATGGAGGAAAAATAATGCGAAAGATCTTTTTATCGAGATGTACGAGGAGACGAAAAGCGAGGTCATTCGTTTGCCAGTTTCGTCATTCAAAGGCGTTGGAATTTTTTCGGCGTCAATTTCTGTATTATTTTTAAATTTACGTAAACGAAATTTAGCACGAATTTTTTTCATTAGCTTATGAAATGATAATTTAGTTGAAAACAGTACGATCGTCGTGCTGCTGAAACGAGCACCTGCTTCGATAAAATCTCTACAAAATAACTTTCTCTCCCCGTCGTCATTCAAATTTCAATTTTAAGGCCGTTTTTACACTAGGTTAGTAAACTTTAACGATTTTTTGGCACGTCGATTCCAAAGCGTTGTTCATTTAGCATGCCATCTCTTCGAGTATCATCCTTTCAGCGTCTCAGGCTGAGATACTCGTATGCTAATTACATATTCGTCGATTTACACAAAGTTGTACTTAGAAGTTGGAACTCGTAGACAATTCGGAGTAAAAAGTTGAATGTTGTGGCATATCGAATATCTACGAATTGAAGTTGGTTCGAATACTCGTTCGTAGGAACTCCTTTTTCGAGAGGTGCAGTTCAGAATTATAAATTATTGACACGCACGCTGACCTCTGTACCAGAAAATTGACTTTCTAAATGGTAACGAGGTGTGTAAAGTCATTGAAAAGTGTCACAGAAATGCGATAAATTACAATTACAAACTTGAGCGATACTCACTCAAACAGAAAAAAAACTGACGAAGTGTTTCTTCTTTTTTAATCTGCTCCAGCACGAAAAGAACGATAACTCGAAAATTATCGTATTTTTTAATTTCAAAAAATATTACGACAATTTTGAAATCAGAGCTTCGTAGCAGGCGGTTGTAACAAATTATAATTCATGTTTCTTAGCGCAAAGAATTACGAGAATTGTTCTGAGAATATTTCAAAGTATTATGTTTCCATTTCATTAAAGTTGAAACGAAATGTTATTTACTCATATAAGATGTTTTTGGTACTGTAAATCATACACTTTAGTTCCATAGTTGTACGCCGAGAAGAGAAAATTTTCCTTAACTCGATTTCCGCATCATCAAAGAATTCTAATTGCGAAAAAATTCAAGCTAAAGTTTGTGTTTTAATGTTTTCGGATGTTTTATATGCCTCATAAAAACAAATCGTAATAAGAACATTAGATACTTGAAGCGGTTTCAATTACCGTATAAATCTGTAGTAAAAAAAATTAGATTGGATGTATCGTATAGTTACTCGTAAGGCTCCATTCATTTTAACTAACAATTTTAGAATGTAATGGACACGATGCTAGAGAAAAGAGCGAATTTTACCATCAGTTGTCGTAATTTTACCTATTTCAACCCATTTATAGAACTAGAAATTTCCTAATTGCTGTGCAAAAAAAATTAAATTTTGGTATTTCGTAAAAAATCTGTCATTGATGAAATAGTGGTAACGGCCCGGTTTTTCTGACCCTCCGCCAGTTTTTTTACCCCGATAAATTTCTCAAAAAATCACTTCCTTGGGCTAGATAACGATTTGACAACATATCCAACGATTAATATGACTATTCCTCGATACAATAGACTTGGAGAACAATAATTCTCATTGTTTGGTTTTTGACACTGAGAGTTGTTTTACTGTGCTCCATGTTTCTATAGCCCAGTAAAATTAGGAAAAATAATGTAACCGGTATTTTTTTGCGAAAAAGTGTTGAATGATTTTTCAAGCTCCACTTTCACCAAAGTCAGCTCCTCCCTCCCAATTTTCAAAAAAACCTCTATTTCTGTACCTAAGGTCTCAATTGAAAAAATTTTCAAATTAAAGTTGTAGATTGAGATCTTGGAAGTAATTTAGGTTATTATAAAAATTTCGATTGCACCCCTCCTACCCCTTCAATTTTGCATGATACATAATTTTCGTAAATATTATTCAAAATTGAAGGGGTGGGAGGGGTGCAATCAACATTTTTGTAATAACCAAAATTATTCCCAGGATCTTGATCTATAACTTTTGTTTGAAAATTTTTTCAATTGGAGCCTTAGGTACAGCGATAGGGAATTTTTGGGAAGGGAGGTGGACCCTCGGAAAAAGTGGGGCTTGAAAAATTAATTTTCATTGTTTTTTCACAATTAATTGATAAATTTCACTTGAAAACGAAAAATGACCGCGTCTAAACCACAAACATATGATAAAAATGGGAGGGGTAAAAGAAATGGCGGAAAGAGGTAAAAAAACTGCGAACTCAATTTGTTTACAACTATTTTCATTGGTTTTAAGCAATTAATTCATTGTAAATGCCATTTTCGTCACATAATACGAACGTGAATGATGCATTTTCGATGCAGTTCTCTGAAAAATAATGTTTGTATCAAGTGGTGAAAGCTCGCGTATTCAAACGTTCACCAACTATGTCGATATCTAAATGCGGATCTAGGAAAGTAAGCTCTACAGTTTCTATACCTGCCACGTCCGAAATTAATTTTTTCGTTATTGCTTTATTGGTGTCGCTGCCGAAATAGCTATTTTTGGACGACCTAGTCAAGTTTAAAAATTAATTTCCATGGACAATTGTCGAGAAAGTGATGCCTATTCCATTGAACTATTTAGTTTTTTTTTCAGCTTCATTAGATTGGTAATTATATCAAAAAGTAAGCTTGAGAGGGTAAACTGGGCCGTTACCCCCACTTCGTAAAAAAATCTGTCATTAATGTAATAGACTAAAATATTTTTTTTCAATCTTACCATATTAAATTAGCTAACACTCATAAATTTCGATTATGCATAAGTACTTGAGTATGATCTATTGTTTTTGAGCATGAATGATTCTCAATGGGAAAACGAACGAAAAACTATATGCAAGAAGACCTTTGAAAAATTACATTCCAAGCGTAATTCTCACAAAAGAAAGTTATTGTTTTGTAAACGAACGGTGTTCAAATCATCAAAGAAATGATTTAGTTATTTCATTGCAATTTTTAATTACAAATGCTGTAATTTCTATTCAACTCGAATGAATTCCAATTGACTGCGAATTCATACATTCATTAACTTTAACTAGACTCAACCCACGAATGTTACAAAAGGATTTTGAAATTATGTTGATTTGTAAAACGAACCTTAGCCAAATTTAAAATAGCAAATATTTCAATTGAACGATCACACCAAAACGCATATTTCGCGTACTTTTACAATTTTCCATTAGTCAAAGTATCTATCTACACTTTGCAGTAATTAATTAACAAATTCATTTTCGTAAACGATTTACTCTCGCGTATACCATTCAACAACAATGTTGAGAAAAAAATTTCAATTTATTTTTGTTTTATTAGCAATTTAACCATCTACATACGTACAATTGCGAATCAAAGAAAGAGCATAAAAGAAATGACGACTAGTGTTTTGTAACCACAACAAAGAATAAGAGGTTAGAATGGTTAGGTAATTTACTCGGATAAAACGACGACGAAAGAGCGCAGACCATGAGGTATTTGCTAAAACTCGAGGGAAAACATCTCAGTGAAACTATAACGATTTTGTGAAAAAAGTAAAGTTAAAGTTGGTTTTCATGCCGAACTTGAAAATACTTCAGTTTTTTTTCATACTTTCATTGAAATTTTTTAGCCAGCAGAGAAAAATAGGAATGAAGTGAGGTTGAGAAGGGAATGCCTGTTCTTATTTCGGTGCAAACGCGTTGAATGGAACTAATTTCAATTTTTTGTTGTTCCTATTAAGCAATTCAACTTTTTATTTTATACAAAAAGCTCGTGATGTTT
The DNA here is from genome assembly GCA_900064475.1 of Pseudococcus longispinus. NCBI lineage: Eukaryota > Metazoa > Arthropoda > Insecta > Hemiptera > Pseudococcidae > Pseudococcus > Pseudococcus longispinus. The sequence continues at coordinate 21,593 of FIZU01036035.1, forward strand.
TCATCTATTCTTGTGTAGAAGTGTAGGTCATTTTTGGGTTTTGACGTTTTTGAATAATACGATGCTTCTACATTGTGTGAGAATGTTTATGTTACCTGAAAACAGTTTTCGACCTGTTCTACAGGGTGGCTCATTTATAACTTGAGTGGTTTTGAAAATGAAAAAAAAATTTGATCTGCAAAAATCTCGAAAATTGAGCCCCCTAGAAAAAAACTAAGAGCTTCTTAAGAGGAAGGGAATTTCGAGGTCTACAATTTTTATCCCTTATATTTTTTTTCGTTGCACCCTTAGTTTGGCCAGAAAATCCATATTTATGAGAAATTTGCAAAATCTATGGAGAAAAAAAATTACGCTTTGTAAATTTTCCATGAACATGAATTTTCTGGCTGAACTAAGGGTGCTACGAAAAAAATACCAAGAATGAAATTTGTAGAGCTTGAAATTCGCTTTCTTCTATGAACTATTAGTTTTTTTCCAGGGTGGCTTAGTTTTCGAGATTTTCGCAGTCGATGTTGTTTCATTTTTGAAATTGGGTGTTGACTTCTTACATTTCCTATAAACATGAATTTTCTGGTCAAACTAAGGGCGTTGAGAAAAAAATACAAGGGGTGAAAATTTTAGAGCTTGGAATTCCCCTTTCAATGAGCTAAAGGTTTTTTCCAGGGAGGGGTGGGGGTTGTTTTCGAGATTTTCGCAGTCAAAGTTATTTCATTTTTGAAATTGGGTGTCGACTTTTCAAATTTCCTATAAACATGAATTTTCTGGCCAAACTGATAGATTTTCAAACGAGCCAGGGAGAGGAGAAAGGGGTTGAGAACATTACTTCTCCCAGCGGCTCCTAAATTACGTACCTCCATTGTAATATGGCTTTTATCGTTGTGTGGATCACATACCCTATACCTACCTAACGACTCGATGTTTTTATTCGTTTTATTTCTCCTTTTTTCAATCTACGAGTAGGTGCTTAATTCAGAAAGATCTCGATTTAGGAAAATTTTCGTAATGACTTTCTCGAAAGAGGATAACAGTCGACTGATGTAATTATTTTTTAATTTCGTACACGAAATCAAAAAGTCATTTGAAAGCTAATTATATCAAAATCTTAACGCGTACACTGCTCACTTCCAAAGTTACCACGTTGATGAGAAAACGTCACCAAGTTGTTAGGCACTGCGTATGTGATCATCATTACAACAGGAAAAGCTCGGAATAAACAACGCGACACTTACAATTACAATTTAGGAAGACTTGTTTTCAAAATTCAAAGCCTTTGCCGAAAAAAAAGTGAAGAATAAACGCCAAATACCTACCAAATCGAATGAGCAAATTTTTTTCGTTATTTCTCACGTGTCAGTGTTTTTTAATTCAGTTTGATGACTGTAAAACTTACTCGCACGTTTCGCAAATCTTCTTACTATATCATTCCTAGTCAACGGCGGAATTTTAAAAAGGCGAGACAATTTCTTTGCTTTAGTATGAAATACGTGCCAGTTTTTCGTAACATTTGTAATTCTCTCATTCAAACCGAGAATATTAACATTTTAACAACGGATGATTACCGTATTTACTAAACAGGTACTTGATACTTGATGTGTCGGGGTCTTGGATAAGAGGATTACGAAAAAATCCATAATATTTTTCCTACCAGTTTTTTTTCTCGTTTTACCGAACCATTTCTACGGCGATAATTATTATACAGGGAAAAGGGGCGCTGAAATTAATCTAAACGTGTATTTTGGTTCAAATAAGGATGACGATGCGATGTTGGAAAATATTTCATGAAATGATTATCATCATCCGAGTTGGTCGGATGAAATAGAATTTGGAAAAAAATGTTGAATTGATGATTACGTAAAAATATTTGAAACCTTTTATGAAGTATAGTTAAAAATGATGTTAACCATTTTAGTATAAACATTATGAAATGTGTGATCGAATGAAACGTTAGTTTCTACGCCTTATATACTCGTATTTACTTTTTCTTCGGCATAAAGTTACTTATGTACATCAAGGTAGGATAAAATATTCCTTACGAAACAATTTCAGATAATTTTCACCTCATCGTGTGAAACCGATCATCAGTAATAATGAGGTAATCGAGTGCAAAAAAATATGAGTGTTGAAAATGAGGTTTCACGATAAAATACCCATGCATATTTGTTATTGATAGAGATACATTTTTTATAAACATGCTTATGTGTTTATACGTAGTTTACCTTGTTAGGAAAAGAGAAGGTAGGCGATACAGCAACTTTTTTCCACTTTTTCGTCAAGAGTACTTTTTTTTTACTGCAAAGAGATTGTTTCGGTGATGTCGTCAAGAAACGAAAGGGAATTTATGCGGTATCTCGATCCCATATAAGTGAAAAAAGTAGGCCTAGAAATAAGTTTGAGGGATTTTCTTTCTCCAATTGAGTATATTTTATAATACGTATGTAGAAAGATTTTGTGTATGCTGAGAAGGACGTTATCTGGCGTGGTAAAAACTGTGTCCCAAAATGGGGTGTCCTGCAGTTGATGTCATTCCTTCCAGTGGGTAAGTAGGCACCTATACTGAGTGCAAGTCTGTATGTTTGACTGCCCTTGGAATGGAAGGTGCAAAGTTATACGCTATTGAATTTTTTTTTTCAATCTTGTTCCATCATTTTTGATGGTTTACAAAATTTTAACCGTGATAGGTAGAGGGTTGCGGTTTGCGCCATTGCAAGAAGCATTAGTTTTAGTTTTTTTTTCATTCAAAAGTTTTTTGGGTTAGTTGATCAAGGAACCTCAATCATTGATGAAATATTCAAAAAAACTCAAAAAAATATTCAATTTTTTCAATTTTATTGAAATTTTTGAAAGTTTTTCATATCAACATACCATTATTATGAACTTGACTTAGGTGAAAATAGTTGCTCTTTCCAATGGAGCAAACCTCAGTGTGCTATCTTGCTCGAGTCAAAAGTTATGAGCGTTTAACTTCAAGGAAAAACATCTAAAAAAATGATATTTTTCCTTCAGATTTCGAATTTTTGTAATTTTTATCAAAAAAGTGATTTTTCTTGCATGTTTTTCTTGAAAGTAAACGCTCATAACGTTTGACTCGAGAAAGATAGGAGGCTGCGGGTTTGCGCCGCTGGAAAAAAAAACTATTTTCACATAAGCTAAGTTCATAATAATGGTATGTTGATTTGAAAATTTTTCAAAAATTTTAATGAAACTGAAAAAAAAACTATATTTTTTTGAATATTTCATCAGCGATTGGAGTTTCTTGATCAACTAATCCAAAAACGTCTACATAAAAAAAAACTAAAACGAATACTCCTTCTGATGGCGCAAACCGCAACCCTCTACCTATCACGGATAAAATTTTATAAACCATCAAAAATGATATTGAAAAATGATCAATGATAGTTTTTAATAGAGATGATAAAATATATGTATAATTAAAATTTTGATGACTTAATTAGAGTGAATAAAAATTTTTATACATACAAATTTAATTCCTTTTCTAGTCTTAAGTTTTTAATTTTTAAATTTTCTAATTTTTCTTCGCATATTTTGATATCTTTCTCATTATTCTCGAGTTCTGCCCTGATTATATCAATAATCTTGCTTTTTGTGTCATTCGCAATTTCCGCACTATTCTGGTTTATAGAGTCGCTCATTTCGAAATTATAAACAAAAAAATTGATTTTTTAAAAATGTAACAAGTTGACAATTACATTGTTATTGATTAACTCACATTTCTATCGAATTGCTGCAGCAATTACACACTTCAAATTTCTATTTTTGATTAATATTATATCCACTTAAATATTTTTTCACGTTAACGTTGTGCGAGTAGAAATGCACTGATTGGTTTGTTTCGATTTGTAAATCATTGGTCCAGTTGTTCAAAATTATAGCAGCTAGAAACAATAAAGAATTATTTCTTGTTCATTATATTCCACGCCACTTTTGTTTATTTTCTTTTCTCCATCAGAGATGGGTCTCCCATTTCTGTGGACACGTCTTTTTCAGTTCTGCCCATCGAAAAAAATCTGAAGATGTGCATGTGCATGATTCTGAATTTGAAAATATCCTGTTCAAATATTGACTCATCCGTGAATAAAATCCAATTTCGTAATTGCTGATGGTTATTTAGCAGCTACTGGCAAAACACTCGATCTACAAACAGGTTGAAATGAACTGGTTTCTTGAATTGAAACTTTTGTTCACTATGGCAATACACTGAAAAAAAGTAATCAAATTCATCGTATGTGGAAAATTGAGCTCCGGTTAAAGAAGCTCAATCTCGTTCACAGACAAACGAGCCGATACCCGATCAAAATCGATATCCAGTACCGTGAAGCGATTGGCCCGGAAAAAGGATCCAAGGCGAGCGACTTGAGTCCCTATTATTATCGGTACAACCGCGTTCCCTGGTCCCCTTCTTCCTTCTCCCCGCGTATAGTCACCCACGATCGGGTATATGACTACGCCAATGTCCGTAACTGTCCGCAGACTACCGTACCCCTGTCCGTACACTACACTTATCAACCACGTCGTGTACTTGGTGGTAGAGAGCCATTTGTTTTTAAGGCGTTTACGCAAGTTGGGAAAGAAGTTCCGAGTGTGGGCTCCCTCCTCGGAGGTTGTCCATCCCTGTTTAGATGGAGCGCGAAAAAAAATCTCGGATTTTGACCAAATTCAAAAGGGTGGTTCATATTTAGTTGGGGATGAACCATAGAAAATTTTAGACCCTTAGCTCAAAGGAGAGCGGAGCTAGGGGACCTCAAAGTGGAGTAACTTGAAAAAAAACACGGTTTTTGGTCACTGTTAGGTAGTCCACCTGCGTGACACCTCAGGCTTGCCCCCAAAAAAGCTGCGATTTGAGTTTCTACACCTCCCAAACCACTGACCTCGAAGTTGGATACCACTTTTCCTACCCTACCAGGGGGTTGAAAAGTTGTAGATTGGTGAAAAGTCTTAATTTTTGATTTTTATAAAAATGAAGCACCCTTCGCTTGGTACCAAAAGCGGGCCTCAATGGCTCCTATTTATCCAAAAAAATTATTTCGATTGCAAAAATTGAAAAGTTTTTATTGCAGGGTGACCAACTTCCAATTTTTGTAAAAAATGATTTTCACTGTGAAGAATTACGAAATTTTATTTTTTTTTTATTAAAAATCGGAAGTTGATCACATTTGCAATCAAAATAATTTTTTTTGGTACCAAGCGAAAAGTATTTCATTTTTAAAAAATCAAAAATCTAGATTTTTAATCAATCTGTAACTTTTTAATGCCCTAGTTGGGTAGGAAAAGTGGTATCCAATTTCGAGGACAATCGTTTGGGGAGGTGTAGAAACTCAAATCGCAACTTTTTGAGTGTGTCCGAGGTGCCACGCTGGTAGCACTACCCACGAGTTGCCAAAAACCGTGTTTTTTTCGAAAATTACCCCACTTTGAGGTCCCTTAGCTCCGCTCTCCTTTGAGCTAGGGGTCTAAAATGTTCTATGGTTCATCCTCAACTAAATATGAACTATCCCTTTGAATTTGGTCAAAATCAGAGATTGCAGAATTTGAGTGATCGTTTTTTATGTGATTGAAATTCACGCATTCGAAAATGAAGTCTTGGTTTAAAAATAAAGTCTTCTGGATATTTTGAGAACCTCTGATTATCCACATGTGCAATTTTCAGTTGAATTACCGAGTTCTGACCATTGATTAGAACCCAGAGAAATTATTTATTCACTTTTTAAATTTTTTTAATCGCACGAGAAAAATCACTCGAATTTGAATACTTTGGACCCTTGTAGCATGAGTTGATTTTGAGTGAGGGACTAAAATTTTTATTTCATTATTTTGGCACCAAACGGCATCTTTTGTGCTATCAGCTGTTTTGATTTTCGAAAAAAAAAAATCGAAATCGTTCCACCCTAAGGGTCACCCGAACGAACCTTTTGCCTTGAGGTCAAAAAATGACATAATAACATCCCCCTCCTGATTTTTGGATATGTTGTTCGACTTTCCACTATCTTTCGAACAATTTTGTTTTCGACGGTTTTTGTTTTTCATTTTTCCCTCTTTTTTTATAAAAAAAATCCTGTAAAATTACTTTCTTGAAAATTTGAAAATACGAAAATAAATCGTCAAGTATCTCGCGCTGCTTACCAGTGAGAATCATTTAGGAATACTTCAATTATTGTGATTTTGGATTGCGAACTACGATATTCGATCAAGATCCTTTGATGAAAGGATTTTCCAACTCCTCTCTTAACCCCTCCCCGACCATTCCTACTCACACCATAGCAAATTACCATGAACTTGATATGAAAATAGACTGAGAATAATAAGTATCGAACGATGAATTGAAAGTTACGAAAACTCGTACCCAAGATTTGATCTCATAAAAAAGAACACACCGTCTTGTACGACATTTACAATCTTTACGTACTGGATATTTGAAATTTTCATCAACATACCCGACTATCACAGTCAATTTGCAACTGCTGCAAACTAGAACGTACCTACGTACTATGGCTTTCTACATAAACCTCGGTCAGCATTTATAACATCATCAATCTCACCCAAATATCCACCGTTTCACACAAACACCCACCGTAACCTTTTAAATAATAAATAAATAATGAAATCATCCAGCTTTAACCATTACCATTACACGGGCATTAATAAAATGACGCCGTGGTCGAGAGAAAAAACAAATCGAATCCTTCATTTGACATAATTTATCCCAAAACTGACATCGTGATTGAGCTGTTCTCTCGTATACGCAAACCGTATGCTGTGCACTCTGCATTATACCTAATACCTACACAAGCCAAGCAAAAATCTGCCCAATAAGTGGGCCATCAGGTCGTTTTTTCCGCGTACGAGTATTATCCATACCGTATAGTCCTGTACCCCTTATCGTACGTACATGTACACGAGCTTCGTGAAAACTTGATGTATACAGTACACGTATGTAGAAAACTGCGTTACGCTGGTAACATTCATCGCCGGTATATTCTTATTCACCTCACCACAGAACAGCTATTATTATATCTCATCGATTAACTCGATATTATCGCTTTGTCACTGTCATAATATCGTGTTATCGTCTTCGTAGATCGGTATATTAAATATGTGACGGTGAAACGAATCGAAAAAGCTAAAAAATAGTGTTCGGGGAAACTTGGTTTCCTATGAAATTGAATCTCGTCTCTGGTTGCAACTGCACTAAATGATTAATGAACTTGTTTCAACAACTCTTCTTGCTTTTTTGTAACCATACGAGACAAAATTATCGAGATTTTTATCAAGTCTCATTTTTTAAATTTTCAACTCTAGTTACGATAGTTACACTTGCTCTTGTTCGACTTGACTCTGTAATAGTGTGTTACATACCAACTGAAAACTTTTTTTTTGGAATTTAGCTTGCTTCACGATTACTACTAATCTGAAAAATCACTCGAGTAGTCACTAGACTGGAATATAATCAATGTTCGACCTCGTCGTCTATTCGGATTCAGCTTATCGAACAAAACATTCATCTCGTTCGAAAAAAAAACCAAGTCGATAGGAAACAATGTGAAAAAGTATCTCAACGCAGATTCCTTTTCAACCCTTTATCTACTCGTTTTTATTTCGTACTGTATAATATTGATAGTTTACGACGATTTGTTGATAATATTTCATCAAATCACGTACAACTGCATTACCATAATTCCCTTCGTACTCTTTTAGTTCCCTCTTTCTCGCGTCAGTTTGTATTCTTTTCCATCTCTCGCACATTACAGATACCGTTTGAGATTTAATAACCAGCGTTTTTACATAGAATTTTAAATTGGTTGTACCGTTCCTGTTTTTGTATACTCCTAGGTCAGGTATAGGATGGTTTGTGGCTCAGCTACATCCTCCAATTGACTGAGTATGCAGCCCATCTTGAGTAATTGTAGGTTTGCTGCATTTCGAATTGCAAAAGTGATATTCATTTTTTGCTTGATGTTTTTGTGAAAATTCTTCGAATGAGTGCTAATAATTTTGAATTAATTGTGAGAAAGAAAATTAAGTTTAGGTCATTGAAAAAGTAGATTTTTTGCATGAAGCACGCTTATCAAGGTGTCTGCAGGTCGAACGAAAGTCATTTTGTCAAAATTTCAATAAAAGTAGTGAAATTGATACCGTAAGATGTATATGTTTTTTTTAATTTTTTAAAGACTTATACCACCGTTCCAATTTCGTAGGACCATCGCCAACGGCTCTTGGTCTTCTAGGAATTTCCTGAATTAGAGGAACTGCAGACACAATAGGGTGGTTGACGACGCGAGTGTTGTAAATCAACAATTTCAGGCCCCAGCGATCTTATTGTGTATCAGAATTACGTCTTCGTTTTTTTCGAGTTTTTGTAGTTACTTTGCTTTCTCTTTTTCTTGGAATTAGCGAATAATGTAATTTTGGACGTGTTCTTTTTAGTTCTAGAATTTTCTAGAAGAATAAGTGATCATTGTCGAAGAGTAAGTCGATGTTGAAATGGGGGTAGACTTTGGTTCCATCTCAAAGTCCAAAAGGGCAGGTGCTCGTCGACGTTTTGTTTTTAAAAAAAATATATTATATGAAGAAGAGGTTCCTTTTTTTTTGTACGCGAACTCGGCATCAAAATGATTATAAAATACTCGTAGAACTAAATTCAACTGAAATGATTGAATTTCAGTTTTTGAAAATTTTTTCCTGCAAAAATAATGAGAGCATTTTTTTTTGTATTTTTCAAAGTTTCATTTTTTGCTTTTCAATTGTATATTTTTGTCTTACACATTGTTGAAAACCGCGTTTTTATTGCATAAAATACCCCCCTCCCCATGTGAAATTTTTAATGGAGCTGGTCACTTTTGAGGGAGTAGTCTTTTGAAAGTTTTGTGAAAAATGGTGATTGAAAAAAAAGCTGTAGACATCATGAAAAAATGATAATACGAATATTTTCGTTTATAGGAAACGTACGACGGTAGGAATACATTAATTGAAGACAGCGAGGTGTTGTCATAAAATCTCATCTCAAGCAGTTACCAAATCATTCTATCTTATTCAAAATTGATTGTTAATTTTTTTATATTCCTCGAATTTTTTTATATTGCAATTCCAAGTTCATAAGAACACTCACATATTTTCAACTTTGACTAAACTTATTTGAAATCAATGATGAAAAATGGTCATAAAATTTCATATTCACTAGATTACCAACAGTCAACATTAGACATCACGTAATTTAATTCCACTACTCGTAAAATAGACATGTATTGAGCATTACAATATTAATTCTTTTTGCCATTCGAAAAGAAATTCAGCTGATTAATATATGTAAATTATTTGTTGCCTATTAGATTTTCAAGTAGACTTATAAACTTCGAATTGAATAAATTCAAAAAGGAATGAAAGGTAGACAGAATAAACTGCTATGTGCTATGAGAAGTTGATGAAATCCGGCGTAAAAATATTTATGCGTTCTTTTCCTTTTTCTCCAATTTAAATCGTCTTTTTCAATTTCGATGAATAAAAATTTTCTACTGTTCTCTTGTAATTTAATTACATTCGTGAGTGCTGTCAGCCGGCTACCGTTAGATACGGTATTCTATTCTCGAATTTCGTTTCGTTTTAAAAGATCGTCCCGTTACGATGACTAAGTTTTATTTTCAATTCGTCAGCTCGTTTGGAATGAAATTTGAAATTTTGATGTCTTAAAGTGAGGTATGTTAAGATGGATATATTTACGATAGCGACTTCACTTCAATTTTAATTGAAACTGAAATGTAAATAATCATTGATTCGATTAGAATATCACTGTGCTTGGATACAGTTTGGTTTATGAAAATCAAGTGAGACTGGAGGAAAGCAGCCCATCTTACATTCAATCCTTTGGTCATCCCAATTGATCTGAGCATCGAGAACATATGGCTCAGCAAGAGTTGAGCTAGATCTCATTTTAGAATCTCGTTCGTTACAGTATTTTTCTCCTCAGAATTTCACCGTTCATTATGCAAGGAACTCTGAACGAATAACATTGAAAAATATAACGAGATGGGCTGAAAAAGCTTAAAATAGGTTTCAGCTGTCACAAAGTGAATGTAATTAAAAGATCCTAGTTATTAAAAATAAATCCCAATGGTGTTTTGGTAACGTGAGATAAAAATGAAAAAAATGAAAAAATACTTCAAAGTTGAAAAATTACTCTTTGATTTCGAAAGCTTATAAAATATATTGATTTGCACACGACGCGACATTTTATTTGCGATTATTTTTCGTATAAAAAATTACGTATCGTATTTGAATGTTTCAGAATTTTGTGTCGAAATGGTACATACGAGTAGATGTCGGAGGAAAAACTGAAATAAAATTAGTTTACGAATAGCTTTTTCTCATGCAGCATAGTCGACTTACAACAACCCGTACTGTACCTCGTATTTTCTAATAGTGTTTTACGGGCCGATACGTCGAAATTCGCAATTTTTCCACTGCAGGCTCTTTGTCCCTTCTCGATGCCTTCTTGTGGGTGTGAAGGTGGGTATATCGAATCGATTGATATAAGTACTATTTCGACTCCAACGTCGTCGCCGTCGGCGAACATTAAATACCCGAAAAATCAACTGTAATTCTTCAACTGTCAATTATTATTTCAATAATATTATTTCTATAAGTCCAAGTTTCGTTTTAGATACGTATTCGAGTAGTATAATAGATTTGACGAGTTATCCCCAACGGTCTATTATTATTACAGCGGGTATTTGTTTTCTTTTAATTTTCATCGCTAATCGTGGGAACGGGTCGAACATGGAAAACTGAACAAATTACCTTTTTGTAATTTTTTGCTCAATTTTGAAATTGAAACATGGTGACTGCAGATTGTAAAAGTAGTGATTTTAAAATGGGTAATGAAAGTAGGTAATGAAAAAAGTTCAGGTGAAAAAATTTGAATTTTCAGTTTTAATATTTTGTCGGCACGATAACTTTCGTAATGAATAATGGTTGGTGGAATGAGCTGAAAATTTTATGAGAAGTTCAGTACTACTAGGAATAGAAGCCTATAAATTTTGAGAAAAATTAGCGAACCGGTTCTCGAGTTATTCACGATTGAAATGTTCAAAAGCCTCCAGCACTTGGAATAAAGCAGTTACTCGAAATATGTAAATAAGCTTCTTCGTAGTACTTGAAAAGATGCACAAAAAAGTTCATATACAATTTTCTGTTTTATGAACCAGTTTTCGAGTTATTCGCGATTGAAATGTTCAAAAGCCTCCAGCACTTAGAATAAAGCAGTTACGTGAAAATCGTAAATAACCTTTTCAATAGTACTTGAAAAGATGCACAAATAAGTTTATATACAATTTTCTGTTTTATGAACCAGTTTTCGAGTTATTCGAAATTGAAATTTTCGAAAGCCGCTAGCACCTGAAGTAAAGCAGTTACGTGAAATATGCAAATAAGCTTTTTAGTAGTATTTTAAAAGATGCACAAAAAAGTTCATATACAATTTTCATTTTTATGAACCGGTTCTCAAGTTATTCGCGATTTAAATTTTCAGACGCCGCTAGCACCTGAAATAAAGCAGTTACGTGAAAATCGTAAATAACCTTTTCAATAGTACTTGAAAAGATGCCTAAAAAAGTTCATATATAATTTTCGTTTTTATGAACCGGTTCTCAAGCTACACGCGATGGAAAATTTCAAAACTTTATCACGTATGTATTCATTTCGTGAATTGAAAAATAAATGCTTGGTAAAATTGAATGGAAAACTTTTGCAATGCCTATTCAACTACGTACTTACTCGTACTTTTGATAGGTAAAAACATTGCAAAATTGGATTTTTATTTTATAGTAAACTTTTGTGATGTTGGTGTAGAAAATCAGTCTTTCCGACGCAGTTATTTCGGATTTGGTCATAACCGTTGCTAATTGAATCAATCAGGTGAGTGGCGTCTGGATCTCCCTTTTGACGACTGATACTTGTATGTTGAAAAAACTGATGAATTTTCATTTTTAGAATTCCTTTTTATGCAACAATTTTTCGTAAATTTACTTCTTTTTTTTTACAAGATAATGAATATTTTTCAAGAGTTTGCATGAGAGTTTTCTCACCCCCCCCCCCCCCCCCCCCCCC
>FIZU01036044.1:0-12760 GCA_900064475.1 Pseudococcus longispinus
TGAAAAAATAATGTTTAACATGTATAATAGGAAAAAAGGAAAATGATAATAATAATAAAATAAGTTAAATAAGGTCGTATAGTTTGATAGATTTTAGGAAAAACAATAGGTTTCGGCATATTTCTTCGCTTTCTGTTTTGATGTTTTCATGTTTGAAATTTGGTCCGAGAATTTCGTTTTTGATATTACTTTCAAAGGATGATTTTTATGAAAATTAAGCCGACTAACCAATGGCGACGGGCTAGGTCTATTACTAGCTAGATTTTTTTTATCAGCAACGAGCCACAATAGCCCGCAGATCGTGTTCGTTCGATGGTATCTTTCTCATTATACATATTTTTAATTAACTAGATAGCGTAAAACGAGCCACGGTATTTTTCTCATTATAGTATCTATCACGTTGGGCTAATTTTTTCGCAGATTAGTTCTATCATTTCTGCGGGACGTGTGAACGCGAGCGTTATCCGAGCACAGTGCGAACAAAAAATACAGCGTTGTAGTTAAGTTGGGCGATTAAAAGCGTGGTACATTTGCGACGGTATAACGCTCGCCTGCTGGTAAAATAAATTCAATTATGTATTGGCGTTTTTGAAATTTATTTCGACGTTGTGTATAGCTAGCTACAGCAATAGTACGTACTACGTAGTTATACCCTTTAGAGGGTTTTTTTCGCTCTCACGCTTCCCGTTGGCTAGCTTAAGGGTTATTGTATTGTGATGGGGAAAACATATACTGCATTGTGGTTGGTTTCACGTTACGCGGCCGTCACTTTCCGCAAGATTTTCCTTATCTGTGTGAAAAAACCTCGTACACTTACGTTTAATAAAGCTAATGCGAAAGCTATTAATGCTATTCGTTGGCGTTTAAAGGCACCAAAGTATAAAACTGTGCACATACGAGTACAACGTTTGTGGTATATCGTAAGCGAACTCGTATACAGAAGATACGTCCTAGAGTGAGGCAGACTACCGAGTGGAGGCTGGAGAGGGGTCCCACCACACCAGATAGTAATTTATACCGATGGTTGTCTTATTTGCTGTTTGATTATGCGCAAATATATAGGACGCGATTTTGGTTTAGTGAAATGTCTAATGTACGTAGTCGTACTTTTATAGTGTGTGGTTTTGTGATGTGTTCGTTTGGTTGATGCTTTGTATAGAGAGATCGGGAAGAATTTTGCGAGCAGACACGTAAAAACCGCCTATTACGGTGACGCATAAAATGCCAACGATATCTCAAAAGAAGAAACTTTTCGCTAGACAGTTATGTTTTCGCTTTCGCAGAGTAAAACGTGATTCGGCCTTTTGAAAATTTGATTTATACTGAAGCGAAATTGATTTTTCAGCGTTTTATTCAATCTAAACGCAACGAATGTCATTTCATCAATTGTTTCATATGTGGCGCTATAAAAAAAACGCAGGGAGTGAGAGAGGACGAAAAGAAAGAATGAAAAATCGAAGATTAACCCTTTTGTGCCCAGAAGAGATCTGATGGATGAAATTTTAAAATTTGCATCGCATCAAGTAGACTGAAGTCAAGTTAGTTCAAAAGGTCATTTTCACCAGCAGGTTGTCTAACTGTCAACTAGTTGTGAAAGTAGTGAAGGTCATTTGAGACCTTGAAATATCTACATTACAAACTCAGATTTTCAATTTGAAAAAAAAAAATACAATCATGAAAGAACATGGAGAGAGATGAAGTTGAAATTTTTGCACTACATCTCTTTCTTTTTCAATGGTGAATAATTGAATGCAATTTTTTTCAATTAATAGGTAGCAAATTTCACACAGGACAATGATAGTAGATAATTTTGATCCGATTTTTTTTATCTGTGTGAAATTTCAATTTTCACTGATAAAAATGACCACTTGCACTAAGTCGACTCGAGTTGACATGATTCAATGAAACTGTTTAAATTTCATCCATCAGATCACTCCTGGGCACAAAAGGGTTAATGAACTCGAGGAGATGGTTTGCGTTACATTCGTCCAAAGTATTGGAGGGGATTGGTAATAAAGAGACGAAGGAGAAAAAAATACGCAGAATGACCCACGGTATAAATTTTTTTAACGAGTTTGTCGTCTGCAGTGGTGAAGTGCTATTAGACTTTCAGATAGAGTAATTCGATTGGTGCATACAGGCACATGTAGTGGTACGTAAGAAGAAAATGAAAGACAGAGGAAAAGATGTATCTAGCATAGCCGAGCCGAGGAATTTTCAATATGGCGTATTTGATAACCACTAAATAAAATTACGAGATTTATACATGCGTTGGTTATTCTGGTACCCCTGCAGGTTCCTACCCATTGAATAATATTACCATATTTCACTGACTGTGAGTAACACGAAGTAGTGTTTAAGGCTTAGCCTGTCCCGAAAGTTTCCAAGTTCGCCCCATGTGCTCTCGGTTATCGTTTCTTAGTAATCCGAGAAAATTATATTTTGAGGTTGAAGCGAAGGCAGTGTTGGAGTACAAGTTTATGTAAATACGTCGCGAATTTTTTCCCCTCTTTTTTTCCTTTTTTTTTTTCAAGGATGGGATTTTTCTCAGTTCCTTTTTATTTTTACGGTCTCCGTGTCGCGAGTATTATCATATCTTCGTTGTCATCTTTAATCTGGTCTCGTATAGAAATCTGACGGATAAAGTTTTACAGCTTTTTGGCCATGTGGTATTCTTCTATGTACGAGGCTGAGGGGTTTTGTATGGTGCAGTGTCGCGGGTGTACTTTTTTAAGTGATGATGTCGGCTGACAGATTACGCTCGAGGGTATTCGAAATGTTACAGTTGGTGGTCCGCGTGCTATGGTTTTTCGGCCATACGCTTTGTCGCTACATGGCAAATTGTTTAGCCCGAAGGTAGCGAGGCGCAGGACGAGTACCAAGTGAGAGATTTTTTTCTCGTTTGCGAAAAATTATAAAGGGTTGAAGAATCAACGTGAAAAATAATTTATTGTCGAGAAGGAAAATGCGGCGTGGCGGTTTTAAACAGGTCTGTGTCTTCCTTCTCGCCGCAGAATAATAGAAAAGAGCGATTAAAATGGTCCCTAGCCCCCCTTCCTACGTTGCCCGAAACATTATTTTGTTAGTTTTTTTTCAGATTTTTTGCTGCCAGATGACTTTTGAACGAGTCGTTTTGGTTGGATTTTTATCATCCAACTCCACTCTCTTCTCCAGTCCTCCTTTATCATAGAGGTTTTTTCGATGTTTATGTAAAATGTGCAGAACGGTGATAAACGAAAATGAGAGGGGAGAGGGTATTTTTTTCAAAGGGTTGTTTCGAAAATAATTTTAATCCTGGTTGATTTGAAATTACGTCAGTATTCATACGAATAAATTGATTGAATCGTGTCTGGTATATGTACTGTAGCTCTGTTTTCAGTCGTATTGAAAATTGACACCTGTGGACTGAAAATGTCGGTCGTTTTTGATGCAAAGTTTCATTATACGAGTTCCCCTATTTTTTGCAAAGCTATAAATATTAGCTACGTTGCCCTATATGATAGACAGGCAGAATTTGTGTTGAAACTTTTGAACAGTATTCGTAATGATTTGTACAGATATGAAAGAAGTTTTACGTAGTCGTACTGTCCCCTCAGATGTGAAATGTGATAAGCGTACCATTTTCAATTTTTTTTAAAATGGTAACCCTGGATGGAGTCTAGTCTTCTGTCAAAAAGCAAACCGATGAGAAATTATGCAGGTACTGAAAAGGTGGACTTTTCCATTCAAAATGCAACATTCCCCAATTTTAAAAATAAAATGCAAACATTTAATGTGATTTTCAATAACTGTTTTCCAATTTTTCTTTTTTGTGAATAAAAGAAGTTTCGGAGGTGAGGTTAGATTTTTCATGCCACGACAATTGAGGGAGATCACATTTCTCAAATGAATTTTACTTAATTTCGGTGCGATAATTTTTGTTTTCTTTTTAAATTTTATGGGAATGTAAAAAATTATTTCGATTTTGCACTCAAAACGCAACTTGATCCTAAGAAGTATTTCAATTCATAATTTCCAGTGTCATGACGAAGTGATGTGTTATGGAAGGGTACCTAAGACTTGAATTTTCCCAACAAATTTTCTCAAAATTTCATAACTTTTCTTCAAAATTGCCAAAATTTTCTACAAGTTTTGGCAATCTGGTATTTGAAGTTTGCATAAATAATCGTACTATGAGTTTGAGGAAAAGGTTTCAAAAAATTTGTATTTTCGTTGAATCATTAGGGAACATAAAATCAAATTTTTGGTTGGATATTCTCCTTGCGAACTCTTGCGATTTTCAAAACATCATGCCATCAACGAGACAAGCAAAAAGTACACCCAAAAAATGGAATGTTATCATTTTTTCAACTCTGGGTTACGTTTGTGATTTTCAAACTTACATTGCTCAATTTTTTTTTTCAATTTTTTCAACTTTTTAAATTTTTCCAACGTACCCAACTTTTTTCCATAATTTTTAACCCCCTCTCCTTGTTCGTCTCGCCACTGAACATTTGCGAATATAAAGAGAAATAATTTATTCGAAAATTTAAATCTTTTAAAATAGTAAATTCCTTTTCACCTCACACCAAAATTTTTTAACGGTTAGTTCGTTAAAAAAGTATCATCACAGCACCTTACAGTTCGAAAAATGCAGGGGTTAAATTTTGGGAATAATAATTTCCTAGTATGATGACCCAGAATTTTCAAGGACCCATAGGTATACTTCAAAATTATCTTAAATTAGGGAATATTTTCGATATTGCAGCTGTATTTTGACAAAATGTATGAATTTTTGCAAAAATTATTCGAAATTATGGATTATCTTGAAAAATAAACGAATTTGGGTGAAAATTGAATGGATGATGTATAAAAATGTACCTATTTAGTAATAACTGCAACCAAAATTTCGTTTGACCAGTAGCAACTATTGTAAGGGTGGGAATAAGACAAAGAAAATCGATCATATTTTTGAAGCGGATGGAATTCGAGGAATCTGGAACCCCCTTGATGACTAAAAGGTTGCAAAAAATGATGAAATTTCCGCTTTTGCATCCCTCTTTCTACACAAATTTTCGCCCTCGCTTCACTGGGGTTCAACATGTTATTCCTTTTAATTTTGACAAAAAAATGAAATTGTTCAAGCTTTGACATGAAATCTCATTTTTTCGCTACCTCCTCTCCCTCTTGGATGACTGTTTGGCTAGGCTACTGTTTTTTTTACGTATTATTCATTGAATACAGTGAACATTTTTTTGGTCAGTTTTCGCTACACCCCAAAAAATTTAGGCTGCCATTCCTGTAGGCGATAGATAGAGAAGATACAGGATTTTAAAATTTAATTTGACGATTGTTAGATCGAAATATAGCAACATTGAAGGGCAATTCTAACGATTGCGATTTGGCTGAAAATGCACCTACATTTCAAAAGTGATCCTGCTTGCATGTTCTTACTCCATTTTGCTGATAAAGTTATGTCGAAACCATTTTTTCTTGGGTGTCGCTTTGAAACATGTTTCTACACCCGCATTCCGACACAATGTTTGACATTCTCGATGAATACGTATCTGGTACATACAAATTAAGTAAGGAACTGGAGGCTGTAAAACGAAAACAAACAAAAAGAAAGAGGTCAAAATTAATATAAATAAAACCCCCTCGAAAAAAAGGACGAAAGAAATAAAGAAAGAGAAAAAATCAGTATCTCTAAGACTACGTAATAAGAAGAACAAGTCGAGAGGTTATTGTTTTTTGTTTCTTTTTAGTACGTACAATGTCGGTATAGTGACGTTATTTATGCCTTGGGAAATTTCGCGCATTTGTTGTGTTGGGCCGTTTCCTTTTTTATTTTTTTTATCCTGTGGATATGGAAAATTTACGTTTTGGGTTCAAGTGATGCTTAAACAACGTGCTAGATCTGTGATATAAATTAAGACATTTTTTTTCGACGAAACAAATTTTCGTAGTGGAATTTTTTTTTTCTAAAGAGGAAGGACGACGTAATCGTCTTGTTTTACGAACTAGCACGAACTCGAGACCGGGATGAGAATAAGGGATGAGTCGTCAGTTCGCGGATACTGCGGTGTTTTTTGCTAGCTTCCTAATACACAACTGTTGTGATTTTCAAAGCAGATAAAAAAGATACGAAGGCGAATGGAGTTTTGTTTGTAAAGGGATTCGGCTGTTTACAAATGGACAATAAGGTTCGTTGATGAGTAATATTAACATCTTCGATATGGTAAATTAATGGACGACGAATGCTAGGTAGGGCAATCGTGCGGTGTGCACATAGTTACATACCTACCTCTTATTACCTTCATACAATACGTATAATAATGGTTGGAGCGAAATAACGATATTAATAATTGTAACATATCCGATTCGGAGTATGTGTAATTACCTTAGGCCGGGTTACAATCGTAGGTACTAAACCTCGTGTGTATTTAACCCTCAATGTGCGGTATGAAAGCTCGATATAACGGTTTATAGGGCCATAAGAAGCGTCGGGACGTTTATTAAAATTATCCTACGTATTTCCTACCTTCAAACCACCTATAGTCTCTTGCTCTTTTGTCTCTCCGTCTTTCTCTGGCTCATCTTCGTAACCCTAACGTAATATTTGAATAGGAGCGAAGATAAACGCGAAGTTTTTTTCCACGAATAAAATACTCGGTACTTGGGAGTATTTTTTTGATTTATACCGATTAAAGTTTAAATTTATGCGTTGAAAGATTGCGTATGTGTAACCAGCGGCGAAATATTCTATTAAATATAAATCTTGCGAGATTATTAGGCGGAAGAAGGCGAAGAGGAAAAAAATGTGTAACGCGTGTAGTATATGCGGTCGGTTGAAGTTTACGTAGAATGTTTTCTTGGGCGTACGACGACGAGACTTTAGTGGCTATATCGTTTATGATAGATTTACCTTGTACTATTTGGTCCCATACGGTGGATACTTTTTGTTATCTTTAGGCTAATTGTGTGTGTGTTTTTGGCGAAAACATGAAAATCATCGCGTATAAATAACAAAATGGTTTCGTTCGTTCCTTTTTTTTTCTCTTTTTTTTTTTTTTTACTCTCGAGGCTAAAAATAAATCTAGAAATTGCGATATAATTGATGTACGAGTATGCGGTTTATTATAGTTGGGGATTTTTTTTGCTCTGTGAGATATTGGGAAATAGTCAAAGCGGTTAGCATGGAAAAAGCAGAGTGTACTTCTTTTTTTGAACACGAGCTGACATGTGGTTTTTCTTTTAGGATGAAACAAAAGAGAATTTTGGGGAAGGGGCATTAAAAAGTGCCCTTGAGGAGCGTGTACAATGGAGTTCTAGGAGTGGGGGCACGAAAAACGAAATAATGAAAAAAACACGAATTTAGAAAATGAGCACAAAAAATAGAGAAAAGTACGAAATTTTGATAACAAAAGAAAAACTGAGAAGTTTTTTTGATAACATTCTTTCAGTCAAAATTTAAATTGAAAAAAATGTTGAAATTTCTGCTTTGAATGATCTTTTTTGAAAAAACTATTTATTTACTTTCAAAATAAAATAATAGATAATTTTCAAAATTTTACATAAAATCACTTTTTTTTTCTTACCAAATCTGCTGGACTTTGAATCAGTTGAATCAGTGATATATTGGGAGAGACTGCAAAGTGTCTGGACTGGACTCCCTTAACAACAGAAATGTTAAATGAAATTTTAGTCTTTGAATGTCTTTTTCTTCAAAAATTTTTGCCTTCGGTTTGCTCGGGCTTGAAACCACTAAATTTACTTATTTTGATAATTTTTCAACGTCTGTATGAGTATGTTGCTATCTAAATAAATGTAGATTGTTGTTCAATTTAAGTCAACATAAGTATTCCAACTTGAAGTTGCGAGTTGGAAATTTTCAGTAACTGTTTCAGGGATTCTGCTCCCAGCTCTGAACTTCTTGACAATTCCTAACCAGGGGACAACCTCGTAGGTCGATTTGAGTGGTCTGTATGTAGCCATCACACAACATTGAAAACATCGGAAAATAGTTCTCGTAAAATGTATGGGGGGGGGGGAGATGGAGGCTGGAAGGTTGGAATCCCCAAAAGGCATTTCTAGAACATATACCAAATCTACGTACATACTAAAGAAGACCTTTTAAGTCATTTTGGGCGAGTTGAGGGCATCATTCAAGGGTCATTAAGGTCAAAAATGACAAAAAACAGTTTTTTGTCCCTCCTGATTCCTGTAGGACGCTGATTTTTTGGTGTGTTGCACATCTTTCGATTATCTACCGACCAACTTTATTCTCAACGTTTTTTAAATTTTTTGCTCCTCCTTCTCTTTTTACAAAAACTCTGAAAAAGACCCAAAGATACACACAATGTATATTCGGGGAGATATTGATAACACTAATGGAAAAATTTTAAAATAGCACGAATTTCCTGGCCCTTATTCCTGCTTATAGAGCGGTAGAAGTACATCTGGTATTATTTTCATGTAATTCAACCCTCCTGAACTCGAATCCGTCATTACTTTCCCGATTGAAAGTAGAGAAGTGACACAATCGTGAATTTTGTGTTGCAGAAAATGATAAATTTTTGTAAAAATAGAAGTCTTATAATCACAATTTTTCATTTTTTGAGCTCTACAGGGGTAACCAATTGAGTCAGGAAACCTGTATTCATTATAATTCGAACCTCCTGAACCCGAATTCGAAGTTAGTTTCCTGATAGGAAGTGGGAAATACTCGCAACCGTCGAATTTGCTCAGCGTAAAATGTCCAATTTTTGCTTGAATTGGCATTAAATCGCGATTTCTCATTTCTTAACCCTTATTCCTTTAACCGATTGAGATCTAAGACCCTTTTTAAACCTAATTCGAACCCTCTGAACTCAAATTCGAAGTTAGTTTCCAGACAGCAGGTAGGGACTTTTCGCAATTATCGAATGTGCATAGCATATAGTGACCAATTTGTGTTTAAATTGACAGAATTTTTTAATTTTCAGAACAGCTCTTTCTCACTTTAAGCTAGAAAAAAATGACTGATTTTCAATGTTCTACAACTTTTGTCCGAAACTTTTTTTCATATCGTCTATCATCCGGATGTCCCTCAAAAAAGTACATTGCTGTAAAAAATCACGATACAACAAAAACTTGAAACACAATTTGTAGAGTATTAAAAATTCATAATTTTTTGGTCTACAATTTTTTTTCTACTCTGATGTGGTGAGAAGCCATTCCTCGTACAAGATAGGAATTTATGCATAGTACGAGTTGACGCATTAATTTTTACGAAAATTGGCCATTTTTTGTGACGTAAATTTCACGATTGTGATACCTATTTACTTTCAATTGGGAAAGTAGTGGTGGATTCGAGTTCAGGAGGGTCGAAGTATATGGAAATGATACCAAACACACCTCTACTTCTTTATATGCAGAAGTAGGGGTGTTTTCACTACAAAAACCCCCTCCAACTCACCTCAAGGACGATTTTTGATGACCCCTCTCCTCAAAATTTTAGTTTGGTTCATACTAAAAGAAAACTCAGATACCAACTCGTGTTCCATAAAAGAAATCTACCTGTGCTAACAGCTTAGACTGAAAGTATAAAGTATTGCGAATATTTTCGATAAATTTTTCTATTTTTTTTATGCCTAAGAAATGGCTAAAAAAGAGCGAATTGGCGAAAGCGATTATTTCAGCGGAAAATACTCCTAACAAATTAGTGCTCGCTAAGGAACGAAATTCATCTGAGATTTTATCTTTTAATGAAACTTTCTCAGCTTACCTATCTGCGAAGTTCTAATTCTGCGTTCTTTTTTTGCTTATTTCTTTTCGCTTTTTTGCTACCCCTCTTTTTTTCCGAATTTAATCAAGCATATATATAAAAAAATAGGGTGGTTCGAAAGTTTTATTGCGTGGGAGTTGTGTTTCAATAGCTCGAATACGTCTGCGGTGGGGTATGTTCTATTCGTTGTATACAAAATGCACGCCAATTTCGAATCTTCGCTAGCAAGTTTTTGTATAGGTATCGAAGACGACGAAAAGGGAAAAGGAAGATTGCGAAGATTTTTTTACTTCGTTTGTTTTCATCGTAATCGGATTTCAGTTTTTCTGCCAACGTAAGGGGTTAAATGGAAAATTCACATATAATAGAAGTAATATAATCGAGGAATTATTTAGGTAAAAATCCCCACAACACATCGTCTTGAAAGTTAACATCGTTCGTATGTATTTGGGAAGAAGACGACGACTTAATGTATAAGTATAGTATGCCGAATTGTTAGATTATTGCCCGGTATATAGTCGGTCGTGTCCTTTGTAAGCCGTCGTATAGTGTTGTAATAAGTACATATACGTATATGGGTCGTTGTTGGTGTGTGTATATTAAGTAGTGAGTACGCCTGTGTAATACGTATTCGTATATAAGAAGATAATAAAACGATAATTTTCGTGCTTTTATAAGTTGTTATTCTCGTAGGAATATGAATGAGAGCAGAGAAAAAGGAAGAGCCCGAGAAGGATGTCTGAGTCTTAGAAGCTTCCTCGAGTTGTTAATTTTATTTGTGAAATAAAATCATTATTGCGGTGGAAACGTTACGATGGTGTGGCGGGTTTCGCTTTCGCCGAGGTACTTTATCGCGTTGCTCGTGATGATGCTGAATTGTTGTAGTGCAAATTTCAAGTCGCAAACGTGAAAGCATTTGGGAATATGTAATTGTGTATATGAGGTGATGTATGGCGAAGCGTCGTTAAGAGGATGTAGCGTTGCAGTTGTACAGTTTAGAGAAGTTTGTACCTTTTTTTTCCTCCGCCATTGTTCCCTTTGTACGAGGTACTTACTTTGGTCTTGATGGATGATGTAATTATTAGCTTTATTCTGTATAAAGATGGATAAACGTATCGAGGTAATGACAAATTGTACCTGTTGAATTGGTCTATTTCCGCAGATACGATTGTCGAGTAGGAAAAAAACCAAAAAAACTCATTCGACGGGATTATTAGTAAAGAATGTATCGATGTGGGGGGAAAAGTTTCAGTTTTGGAGATTTTTTTCAAAATTGGGCGATTCTTGGTTTTCTCTTGATTTTTTGGGGGAGTTTTAAGCAGTAGTTGGGAGTGGAAATGTGCAAATATTTGTATTTCGATGATACTGTGTTGAGAATTGAGATTAAATTTTTGATATTATGTAAATTAGATCAATGTTTAGTAGGTTGGCAACACTGTATGTGTGAGCTTAAGTAGGTTGGCAACATATGGAAGATTCTGGAGTTTTCTATGTAATGTACAGTAATGTATGGATGGTTGCCGATTGTTCTAGAAGTAAGGTAAAATAGTATATAAAGAGCAAGCGAGTGAATTGATAGATAGTCAGTTAGTTATTAGGTTGGTAGTAAGTTAATAGTCAGTCAGTTGGAGTTCTAAGGTGAATTGTAAAAGTGTTCTTTTAATACACAATAAAGTGTTATTTATTCCACTGTGTTTAATATACTGGGTATGGAATGAACATTCAACCATCAACGTAGGCAACCCTCCTGGAATTTGTGCAAGTATATTTGCCTATTCTCCTAAGTGTAGATAGGAAGATATGTTTATTTGGAAATTATTCGTCATAATAATTTATTTTGAAAGTGGACAATATGTTATAATTAATTTTTAATTTCGAACATTTTTATGAAGTTGAATAGGATGAAACATGAAATACATTTTTACATACAGAAATTTCGCGAAAATAATTTAAAATGTAAAAATCTGACAATTTTATAGAATTTAATTGAAATTTTGTAAAAATATTTGAAATGAGTAAATTAAACGTTGATAAAAAGATGATCAATGACGATTTCTGCTCTCCTCTTCCTGACTTTTAGACATTTTGTCTGACTTCAGAGTTCAGACTTTCAGAACATTTCAGAGATTCTGAATGAATTTTTGAACCTGAACCAACACCATGAAAAATGTCGAAAATCTCGTAAAAATTGTTAAAATTTTTGCAAAAATTAATTGAAACAGTAAAAAAAATCATCGTAGAATCATGAAAACCATTGAAAATATTGTTAAATTCTGTCAAAATAAATTGAATAAATTTTGAAGGAATTTTCGACGTTTTTCATGACTTGCTAAACGTTTTTACAATATTTTATGATTTTTATGAAAATCTCAATAATTTTAACAACATTTCCGACGATTTTAATGTTTTTTTTGACAGTTTTTACAATATTTTTACCGATTTTTGTGAAAATGTTGACAATTTCAGCAACATTTTCGGCAATTTTCATGATTTTTTAATCACTTTTACATTTTTTTCATCAATTTTTACGACATTTCCTATAATTTTCACAAGGTTTTCAGTTTCAAGGGCCCAGGTAAGATGTTCAGGAAATTCAAATAGGTATCACTATATTATTAGGGGCATATTTTTTATGCATTTACGAGCTTACGATTTTGTTCAATCTGAAAATTACCTAATTGTTTAAGATACATAGATCTTATATTTCATAACAATAAACTAATCAACAATGCATTTTGTTTTCTTGTTTCAGGTGAGTACGAATTTTTGTCATAAGAACAATAGAAACGAATTCTACAATAAGTAAGTGAGCTTTCATGATTATTATGAAAAATGATGTCCTCTGTTTTTCTCTTTCCTTCGGCCCATCAACAATTTTTTCACATGAATATGTTTTTGGAGTGAGGATATATTTATTTATTTATTTTTTATTTTTTTTAACGCCGTGTACAGCTACTAAGGCTAGTGGCGTATTACGGATGAGTTATAAGAGGGAGTGTAAACCGGTTTTAGAGA
>FIZU01036053.1:0-14610 GCA_900064475.1 Pseudococcus longispinus
GTCAAGTAGTTTCGGCTGGACCTCGAGTCCAGCCATATTTTTGGATTTTTTTTTTTATCTACAACGGGCAGCGTATGCGCCCGGTCAAGTAGATCGCACTATTTTTTTTTTTATTATTTGCGAAATTTGGAGTTTTTTCCCCCTCTCAACATAGAAGAATATCTCAAAATATTGACCTCAGCCTCAGTTCATCCTTGAAATATAAACGAAAAAACCATCTCGATGATACGTATAATCGTAATACTTAGATATCCACCTTATACCACATTTCACCTGACAAAGGTCCAACCGCACATCGCCGTAAGAGCGATGCATTCGCAGTATCATACCCAAGTTCGCATTTTGAATACACTACACTCAAGCTAAAGATAATTGATATTTGAAATGTTCTCTCAAATTGACACGAACGGATATAAACCGCGACTACAATAAAATAATTTAATTCCGAATACGTCTCATTCACACATAATTTATCCCTATAATCAGTAATCATCAACATTTCAAACGATACAGGTGGGTAAACGATTGGCGGCGTGAGTGGCGAGTAACCCCATAACCCGATATATCGACAATAGCGTTTAATTTTACCTACAACCACGCGTTGAAAAGAACCGCAATTTCGTCGGAGGCAGCGGCGGCGGTGACGTGGCTCGATGCAAACAAAAGCGTACAAATTAATGACTTATTTCTCTCTATATACACGTTCGGTGTTTGCGATTGTTATGTGTATTTAACACGGTTGTAATTTTCTTAATTTTCCAAAATATCAGCTTTAATTAAGCAAGCTGTAAGATTTTTGGTTGGCGTGCCGCGCGTTAATACGTTACTTATAAAGTTAATAAATTTTCGACGCTCGGCGCGACAAGAAGTGGGCGTAATTTTACCTCGGGCAAGTTTTAATTGTCTACGAATAGAAGCAACTTCTTGTCATCAAGCAACTGACTCGTTTATCTCTGAGTGACAATCCGAAATTTGCAACCTAGCAGCGCAATTATGACATCCTAAAATTCGGTCGACGTTGCGCAAGGTACCCTAATGCCTGATTTTCGTCGTCGGTGGCGGCGTCGGAGTAAAATTAAACAACGCGCCGCCAATCTAATTATTTTATTTACCAAAATTAGCTATATACAAAACCGTCATTACAAATTTCCCTCTGGAGGATCGTCGTCTGCGGCACGTCTAGCAGGTCAGGCAACCGCCATACCAGCTTGGATAGGTAGAGGTACCAACGAGTAAACAAAATTTTCAACAATAAACATGATTTATATTTTCTGTAATAATGATTAATGGAATAAACTATCGAATTCAAGGCTAGCTAATGAGAAAAAGGTTACCGAAATTTTAAACAGTTTTATCTCTTCTCATGGTAATACCTTTCGTGTACGCAATTCTTGTACATATTACCAGCACCATTGGGAATCGACGTGGAAACTGCTTTTAAATTTTACTTTCCTAATATACGTACTCGTACCTTTAAGTCTGACGAAAGTTTACTCGACGTATCGTTATATAAAAGCGTAGCAACTGAGAATTTAACCAATTTTCTTCGCAACAATTTATCCGAGTTGAAATTTATTGAAAAATGAATGACAAGTAACTAAATACCTATTTGGATATAACACAGAATATTACCCTCCTCTCTAGGATGGTTTTTATTTATACTTGATGGAAATTTTTTTCGGATTTGTTTTGCTCCCACCTCCTAAAGTTGTCACTTTTTATGAAAAAAATAAATCCTAGAAAGTTTCAGCCCCCTACGCGCAAAATAAGTGGTGCCAAATTTCTTCTAAATTTTCAAAAAAATAAAAAAAAGTGCGATAAATTTTTTTCTCATTTTTGACCCTCCAAATCCTCTCCTCTTTATTAGATATGACTCTCAAATTACTGCTATTCCCTCCGATGAGAGAATAGACAGCTCTTCAAATGGGCTGAAATTTGAACCTTCTCAAACTATCACTTTTAATCACACTTCCAAGTAGGATTAAAAATTTTAGGGGTTATTTTTAATCAGAGAGAATATCGGGAGGGTCTGAAATTAAAATTTTAAAATTTCATCTAGTTTTCATTTCTTTAGTTTTTTTAAGGAGGGCGCTAAACGAATTCAGTAAGGTAGAAAATAAAAGATAAGGATTTATTCTCTCATAGAAAGGAACAATTTTGGTGGTGAGAGCAAAAAAGTTCCAAAGGTGAAAATAAGGGATACCCTAATGCACACAGGACAAACCTTGGCACCATTTTCCTTTCTTAGGGATTCTCAAATTTCCTTCCTTACATGAGATTATAGTAATTTGATGTTATTTCACAAAAAAAGAAGTCGTGACAAAATGTCTAAGAGTGTACGTTAGGTAAAAAGCTGCATGACGAAATGTCTGATTTGAACTTTCTTGAAATTTTCAAGCCCATAAAGTTGAAATTTTTCAAGTTCAAAAAAGTCTGACAAAATGTCTGAGAGTCAGCGTAATATCAGAAATTTTCTCAATTCAAGAAGTCGGCTGGACAAAATTTCGGAAAATGGCCCTGATTTCTAAAATTTTCCAAGTTCAAGAAGGTCTAAATCATTTTTTAAACAAAATATCTAAAAGGCAGCATTATCTCTGAAATTTTCCAAGTCTAAAAAGTCAATGGAAATCTGAAAATTTTTTCAAGTCCAAAAAAGCCTGACAAAATGTCTAAAAGTCAAGGAATTTCGTCACGTTTTTCGCGGAATTATCCATATTAAAAACATATATTATGCTAATAGTCGCTTGTGTAACCACACAGTGATCTGAGGAGAGTTTGATCAAAGGAAAAGTGATTTTTTGTTTCTTGTAAAAAAATTTTTAAATTACCTAGGTAAGTATCCATTACCTATTTTGTCAAAATAAGTATTGAGCCTGAGCGAAACGAGCGTATGTTTTGTAGCAAAAAAAAGGTATTCAAAAGCTAAAATTTAGTCATTTTTTCCAATATTTCAACGGTCAATCTCCCCCTTGCATACACCTCTGCCCACTGGAAACCTGATTTTCATCAATTTCTCTAGTCAAGAAAATGAAAAAAATGATCACTGCTGAATCAAAATCTTCACAGATAAAAAATGTAATAAAATTAGGTAGGTACCTATATAATAAAATACAATACAACACGAATATCCAGTGATTTAAAATACAACAAGATAATGTTCTTTTTAAACTCAGGTAGGTACCTCTACCTATACAATTTAAAAAGTGAACAGTAGGTGTTTGTAATTTCGTATCGATAACTTGGAATTTTTGAGGGAGAAAAATTTGAGAATCGTATTGATTTTTTTTTATTTACACTAAAAAACGAGTTCAAATTTAAAATAATACTCGAGCAATATCCTCTCGAACAATTTATGTACCGAAGCATTAAATATTTTCTGCGCACGTGTGACATCTGACATCCGCAAGTCTTCAGTTATTTCATAATAATTGAAATAGATGATTAGTTATCGTGTTCCACGAGTATTCAGTTCATTTCAGATAATTTAGCAAAAATGATATTCGCATTTTTAATGAAGTTTCCGCTGATAAGTACCCATTAGATACTTAGTTGGGTTGAAACGTAGCTACAAGAAATAACCGCTTTCATATAGAAGTTCTTGTTCGGCTATGCATGTGATTTTAACAAAGTAAGCATGTTTTTCTATAAAACTGGATATGGCAATTAAAAATTTTGAATTTCATTGAAATTTTTATTTTATGAGATACACGTTTTCGTTTACTGTCATAGCTCGCAGTAGGAAATTCAATAATCGAAATGCAAGCGCGATTTATGGTATTATTGATAGTGTTGTGTGCTCATGGCTTAAAAAGTGATTTGGCCGAAGGTACCTATGCAATTTTTTACTGTGTTCTGATGTAATTTTTGACCAGATTTTTGGAACTGTCATAAATTAATTTTTTTAGATGATTTAAACGAGTACAATTATGATAAATCGGACTACTATGATACAATGTATGCTACAAACTTTGATTGTAAGAGATGTAATAACGTATGTCTTGATCCGAACTTGATTTGTGATGGTATCAGTAATTGCGAAGATGGGTCTGATGAAGATAACTGCGGTATGTACCTACCTACTTATTGCGACAATTATTGTGCCAATTCACTTTCAGATGAAACTAAATTCGGATTTATTTCAGATTTGATTAAATGTCGAGAACCGAAATATTTCAAATGCCTAGATTCAAAATGTATTAATGCTACCGAAGTCTGCAACAAACAAAAGGACTGCCAAGGTGGAGAGGATGAAAATAATTGCAAACTAAAGGTAGGTACCCATTTGCGAGTTATATTCGTTACGTCAGAAGCATAGAATTTTTCAGTTTGAGTTGGAAAAATCACGCTTCCAGGCAGGACCAGTTAGAAAAATATTACCAAATTGAAAAATCAAAACAGAAATCCATTTGGTAGTTGGGCAAACGCCAATTCCAATTGAAACTGCTTGGAAATGTGATTTTTCCAACTCAAACCATAAAAATTTCTCTATTAGGGAGCTTCCCCCATTCCTCTCCTTGAATACGCCCACCACTGATTTTAATAGCTTTGTATTTAGGTTTAAAACCATTGTGTTATGTTTGCAGGAAGAATGCAATGATCACGAGTTCGAATGTAAAAACAGTACGTGTGTACCTTTGTCGTTCCGTTGCGACGGTGTTCCCAATTGTGATGACCAATCAGATGAAGAACATTGTGGTAAATTTACTATCCAAATTTTGAAATAATATTCGCTAAAATGTGTAGAACTGCTGTATGAAATTATCGTTCACAGAATATAAAGTTTTGGATATGACCAATTGCACATCAAATCAAAGCAAATTCGCCTGCAAAGATAAATTAAAATGCATCGATATCTTCAAAGCATGTGACAATTTTCAAGATTGTCTCGATGGTTCGGACGAAGGAGGAATGTGTACCAGTGGTAAGCGTTTTTAGTTCAAAAATTTGCTTTGAGGAAATTTTAAACAATTGTTTTCTTTTCGAATCGTCTAGATGCCCGTAAAGCGTGTACGAACTGCACGCACAAGTGTCTTCTTACTCCTGAAAAAGCGATCTGTTCTTGTAATCCTGGACACGTTTTGATCAGCAATAATACTTGCGAAGGTTGGTTATTTTATTTGGAAAAAGTTACGTTAATTCGTTAATCATTTAAAATTGTTTTTCATTGTTTAGATGTAAACGAATGCGAAACATATGGTACATGCGATCAGAAATGTTTGAACACCGAAGGATCGTATTCCTGCTCATGCGAATCTCCTTATATATTACAAAATGACAATAGAACCTGCAAAATAACCGGTATTTTTGAAATTCTACCTTATTATACCCAACTACTCATTCTCATTGGCTAAAATTACAAGTTTTATTCATTGTCTTAATTTATGGTTTATTTGTAGGCGACAATGCATTATTAATTTACTCGACGACTCAGGGCTTAAAAGGCGTAGATTTGCAGAGCCATGAAAACTTTAGCATCATTGATTACGGAGGGAGATCTTTCGGAATTTCTGGGGATGGTTCTAACATGTATTGGACATTGATTGCTGAACGTACTGCTAAAATATATAGAGCATCTTTAAGCGATCATATATCACACGAGATAATAAATTCTGGTACGTTTGTGTATTCGATGTGTTGTTGAATTTCATTACTGGCAGGTTTTATAAATACGTTTGTTGCAAAGGTTTGGGAGAGCCAGAAGATATAGATGTAGATTGGATGACCGGCAATATTTACTTCACCGATTCCGAGCTTAAACATATTGGCGTATGTAACGCTGATGCCCAACATTGTGTTGTTCTTCACCAAAAAAATATCGATAAACCTAGATCCATATCGCTTTCACCAGAAAACGGGTACCTACTTTATTTTTTCAATGGTATTCAGACTAAGAGGACATTAGGTAGGTATACAAGACCGCCTGTGATAGTTTTGAAATTTGACTGCAAGAATCTCGAAAACTAGATCCTCTGAAAAAGAATAGCACATAGGAAAGAAAAAAATTCAACTTGCCTCTGGAATTTTTTTGGTAGCGTCTTTAGTTTGACCAGAAATCCGAGAAATCCAAATTCTCCGACGATGACTTCTAGACATTTTGTGACTTGGGAAAAATTTTCAGATTTCCACTGGCTTCTTGGATTTGAAAATTTTCAGAGATAATTCTGACTTTTAGACATTTTGTCAGACAAACAATTTAGACTTTTTTAACTTGGAAAATTCTAGAAATTAGGGTAACTTTCCGATTCTTGTATTTGGATATTACTCTGACTTTCAGACATTTTCTCAGACTTTTTTGAACTTACAAAATTTTCAAGAACTCTAATGAATATTTGGACAATTCAAACTTTATGGACTTGCAAAATTTTAAATCAGACATTCTGTCAGACATATTTTTACCTAACGCTGACTTTTCGACCTTTTCTCAGATTTTTTTGAATTACGAGTAGGAAAATTTTCAGATTTCTACTAACTTTTTGTGCTTGGAATTGAATTTCAAAAAATTTTCAAAAAAAATTCCATTACGAAATTCACTTATAAAAATCCGAAGCTGTATTAACCTCACTTTTCGAACTAGTGAAAATTTCAGCGATTCTGACTTTGTGGATTTTCAGATTACTTTTTTGGACCGACTACGGATCAAAACCGATGATTGCTAAATCCGGAATGGATGGTTCTAAAGCTGAAGTATTCGTTTCAGAAAATATACACCATCCCAATGGAATTTGTGCTGATAGTCCCACCAAACGAGTATATTGGGTAGATGCTGATCAGAGTATAATTGAATCCATTAAATTTGATGGAAATGATCGGAGGGTAATGTTAATGTATCTAATAGTTTTACAGAAATTGTTAAATAAATAAATCAGTTGATTTTCGGTAAAAGTACAATACCTACCTATTGAATATTTTTTTGATGCAGATAGTTTCTTCTGATCAAGTGAAAGATCCTTTTTCCATATCTGTATTTGAAAACAAATTATACTGGACTAGTTGGTATGAAAATGAAATTTTAGAATGCGACAAATTCACAGGAAAGGATGTAAAAACTTTGGTTCACGATCCACCCCATCGCATATACAGAATTTACGTGCACCATCCATCGCTTCACGCAAAAGATGTACGAAAATTCGATGCAATTTCAATTTAAAAAATGTAAGTACTTACCTATTATGTTAAAAATTTCAATCATATTTTTTTCACTTCCACAGATCGAAAATCCATGTGCTAAAAATCCTTGCAGCGATTTGTGTCTGCTAGCTCCTGGTTTAAACGCACATTTAAACCATTCGTGCGCTTGTCCTCAAGATAAAGAATTGACCGAAAATTTATCAACTTGCCGTTACAAAAAAAGTGCGAAATCCTTAATGGCGGCATACAAAAATAACGTATATTTAACTGAACCGAAACATTTGGGCCATACTACGTTTAGAAAATTTACATTAGATGTTGAATCGATTGCGTCTATGGCCTATGATAAC
Organism: Pseudococcus longispinus; assembly: GCA_900064475.1. Lineage (NCBI taxonomy): Eukaryota > Metazoa > Arthropoda > Insecta > Hemiptera > Pseudococcidae > Pseudococcus > Pseudococcus longispinus. Next base: position 7,479 of record FIZU01036053.1, read on the forward strand.
TCAAAAGGCAGGAAATTTTGAAATAAAACAAAGAAAATTTTACCCAAAATTTAAAATTTTTACCATATTGCATCTGATGTGTGTTTTAATAGGCCAATTAATTATCGCTGATTTAAAATCAGCTTTCATAAAATCATACAATTTCTCAATGGAAAAAACAACAATGCTGCAAGCAGAAGGAATTACTCATGTACTTTCGATGCAGTACGACGATTTTGGTAATAATCTATATTGGTGCAATTGGGATTCTCTCACGATAGAAGCTATGAATTTGAATACGTATTCAAAAACGGTTATTTTCTCGGGCAGCGTTGTAGAATCACCCGTGGAAATAGCCTTAGTGCCCAGTAAAGGGTGAGTTGTGTGTTGCTTTTTTCACTACGCAGGTACGTGTGGACGCGTAGTCTATAATCAAACAATTGATATGTTTCTTCACGTAGATACATGTTTGTCGCGTTTCAATTATCATCTTTACGCGTACAAATAGATCGTATATCAATGGATGGCTCATCAACATCTCGTAGTCAGTTTTTGAATGATCAGTGGTTCGGATCGATATTGAAAATGTGCTACGACGTGAAAGAGAACCGGCTGTTTCTCGCGGATGTTACAAGAGGCCTATTGAAAAGTTTCAATGAAACTGGTTAATAGTTTGTAGATATATATTTGTCGAAGAGAATAGCCGGGTTTATAAAGGTGATTTGTCCATCGTTGGACTGGTTCTTTATGGTGTAAAACCCCCGCAACAAAATTTTTAGCTTGATATTTCACTCATTACCCCTTTTTAGAGGTTAAAATAGAATTTTGTTAAAAATGTATTTTTTTGGTAGCTTTCAAACAAATTTTTTCGAACTTGCCCCTGATATTAGACAGTACCAACCAAGGATAATTTATGGGATTTTTTCCAAAAAAAAATTTCAGTACATTTTCAAGATGGGTGGACATTTTAAGCATTCCAACAGCCATTATATATACTGCAATTTCAAAAATTTCCATACTGCTCATGAATGTATAAAACAAAGGATATGCTTTTGCTCTTTCTGCTACTGTATGTCAAACTGAAGTGTACATTCTAGTCTGACATAATGTCTGACTTTATCTAATTGCAAGTTTAAAAAGTCGGACACAATGTTACCATGTCTTGTGAAATGCCTAAAAGTCAAATTTTGAAACAATCTCAATTACTCCAAGCTCAAAAGTCAACTAACCACTTTATAAAAATTTTTAAAGTCGAAAAAGTCATAATTTCTGAAATTTTCCAAATCCAAAAAGTCATTTGAATTCTGAAAAATTTTTCAAGTCCAGAAAATCGAAAATAACTTGACACAATGCCTGAAAGTCAGCTAGTTCTCTGAAATTTTACAAGTCCAAAAAACGAATGGAAATTCTAAAATTTTCAAGTTCAAAAAATTCTGGCAAAATATCTAAAAGTCAGCATTAGGTAAAAAGCTGTCAGACAATATTCTGATTTGAACTTCTCTTAAAATTTGTCAAGTCCAAAAATTCATTTGAATTTTTAAGAAATTTTCAAATCTAAAACATTCTGACAAAATGTCTGAAAGTCAGCGTGATCTCTGAAATTTTCCAAGTCCAAGAAGTCTGCCAGACAAAATGTCGAAAGTTGCCCTGATTTCTAAAATCTTTCAAGTTCAAAAAGTCTGAATTATTTGCCTGACGAACTGTCTAAAAGTCTGCATTATCTTTGAAATTTTCAGAGTCCAAAAAGTCAGTGGAAATCTGAAAATTTGTTCAAGTCAAAAAAAGACTGGCAGAATGTCTAAAAGTAAGCGTCTCGGATTTTCGTGATGGAATTTTGCGTCGTTTTTTATAGGAGTGGTCGTCGTTAAAGTATATCCTATGCTAAAATTAAAGTTGCAATATGTGATAGATATCATCTTGAAACAAGTCCAGACATGATTTTTAGGCCCACCGCTTATGGAGGCCAAATCATTCATTAAACTCGGCTATATGCTCTTTAAGAAACTTTCTAATGTTGTTTTGGCATTATCCCCTTAAAGGTGAAGATGAAACAGTCCACGTAACAGGAGTTTCGAATTTATTTAGTATCGCATACGTGGATGGCGCATTATTTTGGACTACAGAAAAATCCCCGAACATTAATTGGATAGAAGTAGACAATTCAGTTATACCCAAACGCATTCATCGTATAAAATTGGGTACCTACTTGATTCATTCGATTGTAAAAGTCCAAACTGGAAATTTTTGGTGGAGATGGCGTATGGTAACGATTTTCATATGTTTTTATTTTTCAGAAATCAATGATATGAATGACGATGAAGGAATAATAATCACGAATCCAAATAATACCCTCACAGCCAAACCATCCAGTTCTTGTTCGATTAATAATGGTGGATGCAGTCACCTATGTCTAGTTTCTAGCGAATCTCCTGGAAAATCGGTAATCGTATTCGCGAACTTTTCACGTTACTTTCATCAATTTTCAATAATCACACCATCGTTTCAGGTTTGCGCTTGTCCGCTCGGATATTCTTTGTCTGCGAACAATCTAACGTGTAGAATTCCAAAAAAATGTTCATCCACAGAGTTCACCTGTTTCACCGACGAGTGCATTCCGTCATCGAAAGTTTGCGATAAACGTAAAGACTGTCTTCATGGAGAAGACGAATCTGTTGAGAACTGTCCTGATTCTTATCGATCTCATCTTTGTCCCAAAGGGCAATTTACATGCCACGATGGAATAAAATGTCTCGATGGGAAATTACATTGTGATGGAAATTTTCATTGTGCTGATCAATCGGATGAAATCTGTCGTGTTAATTGTACCGAAGGTAATTTCATAAATTGTATCATTGCTCACTTTTCAAATTAAATTTTTGTTGCTTCGGTATAGATACAAGCATGTTTCAATGCGACACCGGTGAATGTATCGAATCTCAATTTCGTTGTGATGGTAAAGTAGATTGTAAGGATGGTGTAGATGAACAAAATTGTCATCTAACAACGTGTAAAACCAACGAATTCAGGTGTATATCTGGTCAATGCATTCATCATTCTTGGTACTGCGACGGTGAAATTGACTGCACCGACGGATCGGATGAAATGAAGAATTGCACTACTTGTAAGCTACTTAATATTTCAATGCGGTGTTGTCGAATGTCTGCAGAAAGTCGTTAATCAAATGTTCAATAAAATTATGTACTTAGATGAAGCGGAGTGTCTTCCTGATGAATTTCACTGCACCAATGGTAGATGTGTAAATGTATCGGTGACATGCGATAGGAATGATGATTGCGGTGATAATTCTGATGAAGATAAAGAATGCATAAAAAATCCTTATATCTACAAACAACCAGTTTGGTATTCTGTCGGGCATCAGATACACGTATTTAAGCCATGCAATTCAAGAATAGAATTTCAATGCGCTACAAAAGATGGAAAACATTGTATACCTGTAGCATCCAGGCAAGTGATCAGAAGCTGAATGGAAAATTACGATTAAAAAGACGTATTCCTTATCAGTTTTCAAATTACACTTATTTGATCTAGGTGCGATGGTGTGGTCAATTGCTTGAATGGAGAAGACGAAGAAAACTGTTTGTCTAGGAAATGTGTTCATGACTACGAATTCTTTTGTAAAAACACTGAAATATGTATTCCTGATGAGTGGGTATGCGACAAACATAACGATTGTGGAGATAATTCTGATGAGGTTGCAGCTGCGTGTGTGACGAAAAACATCACCAGTAAGGACTTGTGTTATTTCTTCGAAAAAAGATGCAATTATACCGTATATCTGGTTCTTGCAGGAACAGCATGTGTAGGTTTTCAATGTGCGAATGGTGAATGCATAGCATTGTCGAGTGTATGCGACAGAACAACACATTGTTCAGATAAGTCAGATGAAGGTGGAGTTTGTGGTAAGTTTGTTTATAACGGAGCAATACTTTTTAGCTGTTTTTTATTTATTTTTATTTTAGAAAAACCAACAGCTATTACTGTGTATTAAGGGATAATAGTTGAGGAGGGAATGCATGCAAAGTTTCATGATCTCAGAAGTTCATTTTGACCAATAGGGCGGGGCCCTGCTGACGATTATTTCCCTGTATCTTCAACAAGAAGCATAACCGTGTATTTGAAATATAAGATGTTTTTCTGAGCTTGGATACAATTTAAACTGTTTCAAAATTTGACTTTTAGACATTTCACAAGACATGATAACATCATGTCCGACCCTCTGAACTTACAATTAGATAAAGTCAGACATTATGTCAGTCTGGAATGTGCACTTCAGCTTGACATAGCAGAAAGAGCAAAACCATGTCCTATGTTTTATAATATGAAAGTATAAATGACCAAGCAAGGGCGAGTCCAGGGAGGAGGTTTTTTCACCTAACGCTAACTTTTGAATTGATTAGGCAGCGGATGTGAAAAATTTGGATGTTCTCAAAATTGTCACGAAACTCCAAAAGGACCGTATTGTACTTGTGAGCATGGTTATACATTGGGACTCGATAATAAAACATGTCAAGACATCGACGAATGTAAACTAGGTATTTGCGCTCAAAATTGCACTAATACACCGGGAAGTTTTGTTTGTAGCTGTTTTTCATCGAATTACACATTGAAAACTGATCGAGTTACATGTAAAGCAAACGGTGAGTTTGATTTGGTAGATCTGAAATCATTAACATTTTAATTTTCACCACTGTGACGTAACTTCAAAATAATTCAGGTGACGCTGCTCATTTCGTAATTGCTTCTCTTGATGAAATGAATATTGTCTCGAATAATTGGATGCGCTTTTCCCATCTGTTGCAATTACCCATCGGAAGTATGATTACTGCAATAGATGTCGATAATAAAGAGGGTATTGTATACTCAGTTTGTAAGTTGAATTTTACATTTATTGGCTTGAAATGTATATTTACTGCTATTTTTAAACTGATTTTTGAAAAATATCTTTGTATGGTTTTTCAAGGGGATCATTCCATAATAGTTAAAATTGACGTGCTGAAATCAGAAGTCGAAAAGTTGTTTGTTCCTTTCATTAATGGTATTGCTGCGGATTGGATAACGAATAGTGTTTATTACATCAAGGAACATCGCAAAATAATGGTAGCATCGTTCAATAGAAATAACTCATCCATTGTTTATGATACAGAAGAATCAATTAGAATTTTATCCATTGCTACAGATCCAGTTGCGGGGTACGAGATTAGTTTAAAGCAAATGAACTGAGGTCTAAAATACACTTAGTTTATTTGTATTGTTTTGCACTTTGCAGATACTTGTTTTGGCATGAGAGTCTTGACAGTGATCCTAATAATTACAAGGGAATAATAAAGAGAGCTGATTGTAATGGAGCAAATATCATTAACATTACTACAGTGATTGCGAATGCAATTGAAAGCATGACTGTTGATTCTTATGAGAAGTATTTATACGCGTATGAAAAATACGAAAGTACCATCGTGCGACTGAATTATGATGGGAGTAACATTTCTATAATATTACGCCTTGAAGTAGGTAGTAATTTATACCTACGTAGATTTATGTTACCTACTAGAATTTAATTTTTTAACATTTTTTCTTTTTTCTGAAAATGTTTTCTTTCAGCCGCATATAATCAGTTTTTCATTTTTTGAAAATTCAATTTACTGGGCTTCTGAAAATTCCGATGTATATCCTATTCGAAAATGTAAAATTTACGGATTACCACCTCGAAAATGTGAAGTGATTAGGTCAAAATTGACTAATATTCGTTATTTTTCTTTGATACAACGAGATCGACAAAGAATCGGTAGGTAATTATATCCTTAATAGAAATCTAGTCATGTCCAACAGAACTTTTGCTAATATATGTTTTGCCCGAATGATTAGTTTCGAATCCATGTGACGCTAATGCTTGCTCTGATATTTGCACTTCCTCTCCTACGGGCCCCAAATGTCTATTTTTTGATAGAAGAAGTTCGTCAATTAATAACACTTTGCAGGTAAAAACCTATCTGTCTTCTTTAGATTTTGAATGATTCATTTCCTTCAAATAATTTGTTTTTTGCATTTTTTTTTTTCAGTGCCGCGAAAAAATTAGATTCTTGCCAAGTTTCAGTACCATATTTACATATCTCGTTGTTTTGTGCTTAATTGTAGTATCAGGATTTTTAGTATACCGTTATCATAAACCAAAATCGTATTTTGTTCAAAGGTAACTGAACGTCACAGCTAATTTTACAAATACCTATCTATTTTTATTTACTTGTATTTTTTGATTACTTACGTAATTTTCTTGTTTTTATTTTCATGACATTTTCATTTCTACAACACGCCATCGAATAGATCTGAACAATTATACGTAAGTTGGATTATTATTTTTTTTTAAATAGGTATTTCATTTGTATTGTTTTTGTTCGCAATTTTAAGAAGATATTTTACTTAAGTATGATAAAATTTTTCATATTGCAGAACTTCCGCGGACCAGGTATGCCTATAAGTGAAATTGTTTTCGATAACGGTGGAAACGCGTCAGAATCTGTTAATGAAGAAACAATCGATTCAGAATCCATTTCTGATAGTCACAGAACCACCCGAATGTCTTCAATAGAAACTAATTTATAAAATAGGCAACTTTACGTCATATTCCCCATTTCATTTTAATTTTTTTTTGTCATGTAAAGTATATGAATATGTTTTAAACACACCTGTTTTATGATATTATTCAAATCGTTCAACATTTTCTTTTTTGAATGTCTTTCATTATTAGCATAGGATATGCTTTTGCTATGGGGAGTGATCTGGCGGAAAATTCCGTCTCGAAAATCCGTGACGAAAGAAGGTGCGTAACGCTGACTTCTAGACATTATGTCAGATTTTGTTGGACTTGGAAAAATTTTTACAGATAATGCTGACTTTTAGACATCTTGTCAGACTTTACTTTTGGACATTACCTAAATTGGGTAACGCTGACTTCTAGACATTATGTCAGATTTTGTTGGACTTCGAAAAATTTTTACAGATAATGCTGACTTTTAGACATTTTGTCAGACTTTACTTTTGGACATTACCTATGTCAGACTTTTTTGGACTTGAAAAAATTTTCAGATTTTCATTGACTTTTAGACATTATGTCAGAGTTTTTTGGAATTGGAAAAAA
>FIZU01036059.1:0-14633 GCA_900064475.1 Pseudococcus longispinus
TACTTCCTAGTAAATTAAATACCCATACGTCCTATTGTAATACGCATCTTTTACGCGAAATATACGCAAGTATACGATATACGAGTTATTTATTTTCAGGTTTAATACTCAAGTAGGTTTTACCTACTTAAACAAGTCTCATCAACCTATCGGAAGGCGAAACTTCGTTTCGCTACCTTCGAAGGTTGATTACTAGGTAAGGGCGTAAATACCCAATCACGTTAGTAGGCATTCGTGAAAGGCGAATCTCGCTACCTTCGCAATACCTACCTACGTGCATAATTTCCCCGCCGGATAAATTCGGTGTAAGCTTGGACCGATTGCGATTCGAAATGGACCACAATCAGCACCCAACATATGGCGACCGTGACATCGGACTGAACAGGACTAACACGATAATTTTTACAACATTATAATTTTTTTTCTAACTTTAAACCATTTTCACAACATTTATAGCAATTTAAATATAATTTCAACTCATTTGAACGTTTTTTGTGATTTTTCAAACAATTTTAACAATATTTCCACAAATTTTATCAATTTTTAAACATTTCAGCCCATCTTTATAATTTTTTTTTATCATTTAACCCATTTTCAAAAAATGAGGAAAAAATTGAAATTTATAAAAAAATAATAATAATACCTAGTCTAAAAATTTACTAAAGATTGATAAATTTTCTAAAAAATATTGTGAGATTTTTTGAAAATATGATGAAAACAATTCAAACTGTAGACAAGAAAATTTGATCAAATCTCTTGAAAACTTTATTATAATACTCTGAAATTTTTGGAAATTATTACAAAGTGGTTCAATATGGCACTAAAATTTCTGAAAATATTATAAAAATTCTTCGAACAATCAAAAAAAGTCAAAATGGCCATAAAAGTTGTTAAAAGTGCTTAAATATCGATAAAGCAACAATGAAAACTCAACTGCCAACGTCTTCGAAAATAGGATAAAAAACTGTGTAAAATATACCTACGAGGTGCAATCAGATAAATTTGTTGAATTTTTACCAACATTTTTCGAAAAAAACGTTGAAGATTTTAGTAGAAATTGTCATTTAAAGTCATTTTTGGTCAAAATTGTCATTTCAAGTTAAAAATTGCCATTTTTTTGTAAAACTCATCATTTTTTTTTATCAAATGTAAAAATGAGGACATTTCGTTGCTTGATTACTTTTTATGGTACATTTGGTCCAAAGATGTTTGAAAATTCTTCTCTTATCGAATCGATGCATTAATTATGGTATGTGTATGACGTAGGGTGTTACTAATCAGATTCCATTATCGTTTGTTATCGATTATTGATATAGAAATGAGCTAATTTTTTTAGTATTACGATTGTACGAAGTGCTGGTTGTTAAAAAAATGAGTGAGACGATAAGTAGATGACCATTTTTCCTCGAAACTAGTTATTAAATAAAAAAAATTGAGTGAGATGATAAGTAGACGATAATTTTTCTTCGAAATACTCGTTCGTGCTGATTTCGAACTACGCAGGAAGTCTTTTTCAAATAATTTTTTATCTAAGAGCACGTGCGATCGTTCTAATGATAATCGGAGTCTGGAGATAATTCGAACGAATTGTTCTCAAACGAAAGCCAATAAATTCGAGATGAAAACCGAAATTCGAAATAAATAAACAACCATCCCTATTCCGTTCTTATGATTCCAGCGACGAAAACAACACATCGTTGAGCGACGAATCCAGCTACAAAGTTGGCGCATTCGTGGAATCGCGGCGAGAGTCGTTAATACCCCTAGATTCAGATCAGCTTCTACCAAATGTACCCTTCGGCAGCTTATTGAACACCAATCGAACGATGGCTGCTTCACCCCCATCCGCAGCACCCGTTCCAGTCCCACATCAAGACGCCAACACCGATAAGGACGCAGCAATTATCACAGCTCCTGTCGTAGGTGCGAATAACGTCGGTGTCGACGAGACCGAGCTATGTCGCAGATTAAAAACAATCGAAACCAATGATACCGAGGATCCAAATGCCAATAACGTCGTCAGCACACCTGTAGCCAAATCCACGACGTCGTATAATGACGATTTCATCGTCGTCGATCTTGTGGTGAGTTTTACGCATGATTTCTACCCTTTGATCTCGACGAGCACGTGTTTTCTTTTAAATTAACGTCAGCGATTTCGCCTTGATCTGGTTCGAGCGATTTTCAAAGGCGTATTGGGCAATATTCGGAAAAGAGAAGGGGGAAAGTTCAATAATCTGTCAAATTTTGCCCGAGAGATCGTCGTTCATTTCGTTAACGATGATGGCGCCACCGTCGTCGAGATAATAAAATGGTTATTTTTAAAAAGACTTACGTACTGTAGGTGTTTAATTCGAATGTGAAAGCTTATCGACCATGTTAAATGGTGTAATCGATAAGTTCAAAGTTATCGCTTCGCTTCTTTGTTTTTTTACTTCACGCCGATTGCACTTCGAATGTATACAGATAGCGAATATGGGCTAGAGAGCAGGGGGCGAAAGGAAGGCAGCTTAAAAAGCTTTTTTTCGTCCTTGGAAAAGTACTAATATTACGCCAAACAACCAAAGAGGTGTTTACGGTTACGCTCGATCGAGAGTAGATTTCCATTACGATAGAGATGCCCTGAACCCCCCTGGTGTTATCGAAGGGAGGCCAAAAGACCAATAGGTGAATTTGCCAAATGCATTGAAAGAAAATAATACCGATACGAGATAAGTAGTTTTGAAATGATATCTCGAGTGTTCGTCAATCAATTGAAATCGAGTCTGTGATAAGCCTGGCGATGAGAAAGTTGACTCGTAATCCGTCGAAATTTACGATAACGGTTTAGAGAGTTGTTTTTACCGTATCTATAGCCTGGAGTATTTACAGCAAATGACCCAAGTACTAGAATAACATCAAGAACCCCCCTTCTCCCAAAAAAAATTGATCACTTGTTGAAAAACTCGAGCGACTAGTGGATAAATTTTGCCATCTTTTCGAGGCGTGATTGAAACGGTCGAATCGTACGTCTCGAACGTGAAGTATACACTTGCTCAGCGTTGTATTGTGAACTGATATTGATAACGCGGTGTGAAGTACGCCGATTGTAACGATAATGAGATGGAATTTATTTTACGTTGAGCTAATGGTATTAAAATAGACCCAAGTTTTCGAAGAATATACTCGTATAACGAAGAAATACTCACTCGTATAGGTAATAGAAAAGCCAAGTCGAGCTTTAGGTTATTTTCCATTCGTGCTCGATTGTTAAACTATAATGTGTGCGAGAGGTTCTGCCTGGTATTCCATTGTGTTTGAGTATTGTATGGTAAATTGTCGTCTTCGCTGACGATATGTATGGAAAAAATAATTGTCTATGGGCAAAGTAGGTATTGTGTTCGTGGAAAATTGACTAGAATCGTCGATTCTTCCTTTTACTTCGTTCGAGCATGTTTAATTAGCGAATGATTGTCCGGGTTTGTGACGTGTTTCGCCGAAATTTGGAAAAATTCATCGAAGTTCATTATCATCGCGAGCTAAATTACGTGAATTATTCATCGGTTCGGCGAAATTACCATTTTTACGGTAATTGTCGTGGAATTGGTAGGGAGTATTTTTAGCAGAATTTCTATTATTCGTGGTATAATGTTCTCCCATATTATTTTCATTGAAAAAAAAAGTCAAAATTGACCACCGTTGTATGAAATTACCAAATTTACCGTAATTACCTTGATTGAATCCGTAATTTTTTGCAATTAAATGTTGGTTGTAAGATTTAGTGTTTGCCATTTACCATTATTAGCCGATGATTTAGAAAAAGGTTGATTTACTTGAATTACTTTTGAAAAGTGATAACAGAAGGCAGATTCTTCATGATAACCTAAAATTACCGCATTATTAGTGTAATTACCGTCAAGTTACTTTGAAATTTCAAGAACACGATTATGGTAATTTTGGTAATTACTAGAAAATTCTCATACTTGGAGAAATTCTCCTAAAAATTACCATAATTATGGTAATTTTCTGAAAATGGTCGTAATTTTGATAATCACCCGTTTAATACTTTCATTAAAGTTTCATTAATTTTAAAATTACTGCAAAATTCTTTTAACAAGATTGTGAAACGTAACGAAACAAAATAACAAAATAACGAAATAATTTGTTTTTTTTTTTAAATTTTAATTAAAATTCCAAAAATGGAAAAATATTTTACACCTCACATTTGCATCAAAAATAATTTCAAAATTTTGCTTTTTTTGCATGTTCATTTTTTGACTCGAAAAAATCTTTTTCTTAGCAAAATTTTCTCAAAAATTCGAGTTTATTGTACTATTTCAGTAAGAAAATTGAAACCTGACAAAAAGAATTGAATTCTGTATTTAGAATTCAATTCTAGACAAATTTTCCATTATTTTGAGTACCCACATGGGTATAGTGGAAAAACGAAACGAAATAACAAAATAAGCAGAAAACTGTAAACGAAAACGACACAGAAAAAATCGATTTACCAAAAAAAAACAGGACTGTGAAACATAATGAAAGGATATAACAAAATAAAATGTTGCAGAAAAACTAAACGAAAAACGAAAAAATAAAATATAAAAAAAAGAAAAGGAAACAGAATGTTGAAATTTTGGTAATAACGAAATTAATTTCGCTTTTTTGAATAAAATTTTAATGAAAAATTTTTTAAATATTTGGCACTTTGAATTCGCAGTCGCATCAAAAATTATAAAATGTTGAAATTTTGCTCTTTTTTTGCATGCTTATTTTTTTACTTAGAAAAACATTTTTTAAACAAACCAATTTTTCCCGAAAATTGGAGTGAATTTTGTTATTTTAGTGATAAAATTGAAATATGATGAATGATTTTAATTTTGAACACATAATTGAATTCTGAACAAATTTTCCATTATTTTGAGTACCCACATGGGTATAGTGGAAAAACGAAACGAAATAACAAAATTTGCAGAAAACTGTAAACGAAAACAACACAGAAAAAATCGATTTACCAAAAAAAAACAGGATTGTGAAACATAATGAAAGGATATAACAAAATAACAAAAAAACGAAAATGTTGCAGAAAAACTAAACGAAAAACGAAAAAATAAAATATTAAAAAAAAGAAAAGGAAACAAAATGTTGAAATTTTGGTAATAACGAAATTAATTTCGCTTTTTTAAATAAAATTTTAATGAAACATTTTTTAAATATTTGGCAATTTGAATTCGCAGTCGCATCAAAAATTATAAAATGTTGAAATTTTGCTTTTTTTTTGCATGCTTATTTTTTGACTTAGAAAAACATTTTTTAAACAAACCAATTTTTCCCGAAAATTGGAGTGAATTTTGTTATTTTAGCGATAAAATTGAAATATGATGAATGATTTTAATTTTGAACACATAATTGAATTCTGGACAAAATTTTCATTATTTTGAGTACCCACTCCAGTATGATGGAAAAAACGAAACGAAATAACGAAATAAAAAATTGAAGGAAATGAAATAACGAAATGAAACTAAAACGAAAAAATCTTTTGACTACAAAACGAAACAAAGAAGCAACGAAAAAAAAGTTTCAAACATAACAAAAGAAAATAACAAAATAGAAAAATGACGTAATGAAAAAATTTGAGAAAGAGGAAAGTAAACAAAAAATTAACAAATAAAACCTTGAAAAATGAAAAACAGAACAAAACTTCGAAATTCAAGAAATCACAAAACAAAATAAAATGAATTCGTTTTGTTTACAAAATTAAAAAAATGAATAATATTCAAAAGTTTGCAATATTGCATCAAAAATAGTTTAAAATTGTTGTTTTTGTATGTTTATTTTTTGACTTTTGATAACTCTTCTTTTTAACCGGATTTTCTCGAAAATTTGAGTTATTGTGTTATTTTAGTTGGAAAATTCAAATTTGAAGTTTTAAACACAAAATTTGATTCTAGACAACATTTCTATTATTTTGATTACTCACATGAGTATGATATAAAAAAATGCAACGAAATAATTTCGTTGAATGTAACGGGAAAAAAAGAGAAAAGAACAATAACAAAATAACAAAATTCACAGAAAATGAAATAACGAAAAATGGACTGATCACGAATCGAAGTAACAAAATAACAAAAATAACGCTTTTCACAACCTTGAAAATTACTGATAAACTTGGTGATTATTTTCATTTTTACTTATGAGTTTAGTTTGGTAATTACCCAGAAATTACAGCAATGTATGTGATATTATCAAAATTACGATAACTGTGGTTTCCTCAAAATTCAACGACCCAGCGATAATTACGTATTTTATAGTAAAGTATCGTGATTTTTAGTGTAATTTTTGTAGGGTAGTTTCGAAAAGAGTTATTCCAAAAAATTACCATATTTCTCGTAAAATTGGAGTAAATCTCCGGAATTCTCGGTAATTATGGTGAATTTTAGTAATTCATGCGCTATGACGTGTAAATTAATTCAATTTGTTGTAATTACCATCACACTATTTTGGGTTCCATTTTTACGGGTATTTTGTTTTCTGTAATTAACGGTAAATTTTGGTAATTATGATGAATTGTCGTAATTTTCGGTAATTATCATTTAAACAGTCATTGGTATAATTTTTGTCGACTAGTTCAGATAAAATTATTTCTAAAAATTGTCATATCTTTTCTAAAATTGTAAGTTGATTTCCTTAATTCTTGAAAATTGGTAAATTATGGTAATTCTCGCGTTATTACAGGTAAATCTTTGTAATTCGTTGTAATTACCGTCATATTATTTTGGATCTGGTTTTTACGGGTAAAATATTATTACCGTAATTTTGGGTATTTGAATTTTTTCTTCATTATTAAAATCGAATTTCCTTTTGTTATCTGTGATTAACGGTAAATTACGGTAATTATGGTAAATTGTCGTCAATTTTGGTAATTATTGCCGTAATTTGGTAATTTTGGGTAATTACCAGTTAATTTAGGTAATTTAAATGACGAAAAGTGAATTTCTTCGATTGTAATGATTTTATAAGCTTGTGCTTGTACAAATCTAGGTAAAATCGTTATAATTCTCAATGATGGGTTCTTCAATACACAATATTTTGTTCACGTTCTTCTTACAAATGTCATGGTAATTTTGGTAATTGATGGTAATTCTTGGTAATGAACGGTAATTTTCAATAGCAGGTGGTAAAATTTTGGTAATTACGGTAAATTTTCGTAATTTTTGGTAATTTCAGGTTATTAGTGGGTAATTTTGGTAATTTTATCAGGGAAATGTGAATTTCTTTGATTATAGTGGTTTTATGAGCTTGTGCTTCGGCAAATCTGGGTAAAATCGTGTTAATTCACATTGATGGGTTCTTCAATACACAATATTTGTTCACAATCTTTTTATAAGTATCAACGTAATTTTGACAATTGATGGTAATTCTTGGTAATGAATGGTAATTCTCAATAGCAGATGGCAATTCTTGGTAATGGGTGATAATTCTGGGTTATTTGTCAACTGAACGAAAATTTTTCAAATTTTCATCAATTTACTATTTATTTACCGAATGCACGATTGGTACGAGTTCGTAGATTTGATTCGAAATGCGTTTTCCTCGCGAACGCATTTAGCGTCAGGATGTTATTGGGCTTCAAACAATGACTCATCCGGCCATCGAGCAAGTGGCGAGAGTTGTAAGTCAAGTAGGCGTATAAGAGAGCAAAGAACAATGAACGTGTAATATGCATATTGATGATAATACTAATAGTGTGCGACGACACGGCGCGACGTATGCTATTGATGATGTTAATGACCTTTTAAACGCGTAATTTCATCTGCGTGCTCTCCGCTATGAGGACGCTTTCGATTAGTAAATAGAGTGAGAAAAATTAGCAACGGCGGCGCGGTGACGAAATGACGATAAATATAGTTCACTTATGTATACTCTTTTTATAAATTTATTACTCGAATCGAGGACTCGATTTGCGACAAATATGCCTAGGTCGCGATCGTATCGAGTTTCTCGATTCGTCGGTTGGTATTTTTAAACTCGACTCGACTGACGTACCGGTTGTTGTTGGTATTTTGCAGAAACCGCCGTTCGCCGAATCGACCGGAAACATCGAACTGGGCACGTTTTACCAAGAATGGAAGTCGGCGCCGCCTTTGCAAACCTGCCCCACCGATCCGAAAGTTATAGATCAGGTTGGCGACTTGACGTCACAGCTGGCATCGTACGAAACCAGTTTGAAAGAATTCGACAGCGTGGTGACGTCGTTATGCAACGGCGCCGCCGACGAAGAAGACGAAGACGACGATGACGAAGCTCACCGTACGCTGATTCCGGCCACCGTCACGTCACCGCCGCCCGCATCGACGCCCGATTCGACGTCTTCGCCCGGCAGACCCAGGCGATTCAGCGAAAATGCCACGACGGCTCAGCATTTCGTATTTTGAACTTCGAACGTGGTCGATTTTCATCTTCTTTTTTTGGTTACCTGTTTTTTTGTTCGTGTTGTTTTTGTTTCGCGTTTTTCAAAAGAGCGTAGGCTTATCGTTGCGAGAAAAAGGAAAAAATTCGGCGCCGAGGAGCCCGCAATACCCTTCCGGACAGGATGGGTTTTGTAAGATATAAAAAAAGACTGATTTTGAAGTATTTTTTAAATTATTTACCCTGTACCCTTCTTCCAAATGTTCTCGTTGGGAAGTCGAATCGAGTGTGTGGATTGGGAGATCTGTACAGATGCCCTATGCGCAATTTCAACATCGTGCAGAGGCCTTCGGATCGTTCTAAATTACATACTTTATACTCGAGTAGCAAATTTTATATCAAAACGAGTGATTGTTTTATTCTTTTCTTTTTTTTTCTTCTTTTTTTTTGGTATTTTGTTATAGGCAATTTTTACGGGTATTTTTTTTTACAAAATGGTCGCTTACGTCGCGAAATTTTTCTTCTTTTAGTCGTTATTTCATATTTTTTTATTTGCTGCGTTGCGTTTCATCTTTTTCGAGAGAGACGTTCGGTTTTAAAATTCGATTGGCTTGTTGTTTTTTGATGTTGCGAATGCTTACGAAGCTACGTAGTTGGGTGAAAAATTGAAGTACGTAAGTTCTTCGCGTCGGCGCATTGAAATGTAAAGCAGTAGCCAGTTTAGTTCTGTGATACTTGATAATTTGATAATATTTTGAAATAATGTATGTAAAATATGTATTGCGACGTCATCAGCGAAATTGATTCACGTGTAATACGTGATGAAATTTCAAGTTGACGAGAACGTGGTGATTTTTCTTTTATTTGATTTTTTTTTCATCGTATTTAAAAAAAAAATATTGTATGTATATCGATTTTTTCCTTATTTTTTTCGTTCATTCGTACTTTGTTATGTATATTATAAGTTTACGCGTTAATTTATTATGGAAAAGTGGTACGAAGTGTACCTTTTTCAAGATCGTTCCTAAAGAGATGTAAATTATTGTACTCGGATGGACACGTGTCATGGATTCGCGGCTTCGCGACGCTTTCATTATCATTGGAATTATTGTGAATATCCGCCTCATACTTGAAGTGTTTTTTTCTCTCTTCTTTCTCTGTTATTTATTAATATACGATTTCGTAATTTCAAACTGCACTTTGTTCGGTTTTTGGGAGTGGTCGGAACGAAGGTATTGGTATGTGGGCTCGATTAGATTATACCTAACATGACGGAATCGGCTACGATGTACTTGTTCTGTGAATATGAGTCATGGTACGTAGGTGATTATGATAATTAGATTAACGACGGTGTTTAATAGATCGATTGGAAGATGTCGAATGGCGTTTTATAACGGTTTTTATGAGATAAAGAAGTAATCGAAGAGGTGGCGCGAGAATTACGAGGATATTATTGTGAAATTACCGGCGTGAGAGAAGTAATGTTGTATGGAAGTTATTTAAAAAGTCTTTGTGAAGTGCTGATGTGTGATTGAAATTGATATGCAATTAAAAATAGAGAAAAGTAGAATTCAGAATACTTGAATCGTCGTTTTTCTTTTTAAAATTGAAGGAAATTCTCAGATGAGAGTTGAATTTAAAAAAAAAAAATGATGAATTCGAATTTGGTGCCCTCAGGAATATTTCGACCATATTTTTTCGTTGCATTTAAAGCAACAACATGACGAATATTACAAATGGCATCAAATAATTTGCATATTTTGACATCGAAGGCGTTCAAGAACGATTAATACATTTATGTTTGTCAAATAAGTTGCCTACTTACCAACTTCGAGGCATTTGTACTTACACTGTTGTATTGAATTTGCCCGCTTAACAAATTTAAGGCACCAGAGTATAACCCTCGTATGGATGCCATGAGTAATCTATTGTGTAAATTGAAGGCATTAGCAAAAAATTTCAAATATATGTCAAATAAATTAAATTGCCTACTTGTAAATATGAAGGCATTTGTAATTACAGGTGTGTAAAATTGGTTGTCTGTTTATAAAATTGAAGGAATTTGCAGGTAATCTAAGAGACAGCAAGTAAGTTGATTTTTTTGATATGTGAACAATAAGTTGCCTACTTGTGAATTTGAAGGAATTCTGATTTTTTTGTACACATTAAATTGGTGGTCTATTTAGATAATTGAAGGCATTGTTGTGACAGGACTATCAAACTTTATAATATTGGTTAAGGTTTTGGCTGTGGTCTTTGTTTTTGAAAATGATTGGTTTCGGTTACGTTTTTCAAAACATATAGGTTTCATTTTTAGGTTCTAATTTAAGATTTGGTTCTTGTTCCATATAAAGTTTCTAGCTCCAGATTTGGACTTCTAGATTTAATTCTAGTTCCAGATGTAGTTCTGGTACTTGTCCCAATTTTGGTTCTGGTTCCAGTTCCAGATTTGGTTTTAGTTTCAGATACAGTTCTGGTTCCAGTTCTAAATTTAGTTCTAGTTCCAGATTTAGTTCTGGTTCCAGTTACAGACAGGGTTCTGGTTCTAGTTCTGGTTTTGGTTCTTGTTACAAATTTGGTTCCGTGGTTCTAGTTCTGGTTCTGATCCCAATTTTGGTTCTGATTTCATTTTCAAATTTGGTTCCAGCCCCAGCCACAGTTCTGGTTCTAGTTTTGGTTCTTGTTGCAAATTTGGTTCTGTGGTTCTGGTTCCACTTTTAAATTTGGTTTTACTACCAGATGTGGTTCTGGTTTTAGTTCTGGTTCTTGTTCCAGACTTCGTTCTGGTTCCAGTTTCGGATTGATTCTACAAAAATCATCAGTCGTCACCTAGCCTTTGACGGGGTAACATTACTTTTTAGCAATGGGTGGAGCTTAAGTTTATTTGTGGTTTTTTTAAATGAGCCAGTCTGGCGACAGTTGTCCACTAGATCTCTCTGAGGTAACATGTTCTTGAAGCAGGTCTATCTAGTGGTTAGTCGTCGTTTAGACCTCACAGAGGAAACACCTTTTCACAAGAATTAAGAATAGATTCAATATATGATAAAAATTCATCATGATGATGTAGTGATAGCGTGTAGCCATCAGCAGTATCCAGTATTCTAGTTCAGTTGCAGATGAACTGCGGAGCAGTACAGTCGTCACCTAGCCTTTGACGGGGTAACATTACTTTTTAGTAATAGGTGGAGCTTAAGTTTATTTGTAGTTTTTTTAAATGAGCCAGTCTGGCGACAGTTGTCCACTAGATCTCTATGAGGTAACATGTTCTTGAAGCAGGGCTATCTAGTGGTTAGTCGTCTTTTAGACCTCACAGAGGCAACACCTTTTCACAAGAATTAAGAATAGATTCAATATATGATAAAAAGTCATCATGATGATGTAGTGATAGCGTGTAGCCATCAGCAGTATCCAGTATTCTAGTTCAGTTGCGGATGAACTGCGGAGCAGTAAACATCAATTTGGAAAAAAGGTAAGTGCCATTTGATAATTTTATAGTAAGCACGGATAGAAAACAGTATAATTAGTGTTCAACAATATATTTCAATGTTTAGAATTAGAAATAAGACGTGAACTTGAGTGCTGTTGTCCACTTCAGTTTCTATTGTTCTTAGGTAGAAAGAGTACACATCAATGTAAAGGGAAGGTAAGTGCTTCTTGATAATTTTATATGACATATAGCTTAGTGGCACTGAATATACATATTAAGGTGATCAGTTTACAAAAATACAAATGTCCTTTCGCAGCCTTCCACCAGAGATATTGCTTTGTAGGAGTATACTGACAAGTTATACCGTAGCGAAGAAATTTTTGTTTTATACCCAAATTGTAATACCGTAAAGTAGAAACTAGTTCGACTGTCCACTCGACGTGAATACTCCGCACCTGCCGCGCCATCATAAAAACTTCGTTAAATCTTTTTCGTGACCACTATTGGCTACTAATTGTTTTGTTTTCATATAAATATAAGTTGTTATATTCGAAATGCAAGCATTACACACCATCTCAGCTACGAGTTAGTTCTTTGGTCTAAGCCTCGGTTAGCGCGAAGTCAATCGGATTGATATCTCGGAATTGTGATTCTCCGCGCCAAACCTTCTCACAGTTAGTGCGATTCCTCGCGCCACACCTCAAGCAGTGGGGACCTTAAGCGCCATCTGATCTCGGAAGTGCGATTCTCCTCGCCAGCAGTGCAGGATAGGCTATGCTAGACCCCCTATTACCTACAGCTTAACCGAGAATGCGTCATCGTCAAGACTAAGCAAGTACCTACGAGTATAATAATTTGTAGTTGTAGGTAATCTAAAATTCGGTATGTGAAGCAGCAGTTGCATTAATCAGTATTATAGAATAATGTGTGATCTTTAGCAGGTAGCAGCCTTTCACCACACAGTTGCTGCAGAAACAAGTCTTCAGCAGGCTTTAAGCTCAGTTACAGATTAATTATGGATGGAGCAACATCGGAATGGAGGCAGGTAAGTATTATTTGATGACTTTGTAGTAGATTAGATACTAATTGTGTACTAAAATCATTGTTTTTACTTTTTCAGGAAAAGAATGGTTGTGGTGAGTCATTTAGCAGCCTTCTGTTGAAGGTGAAGGAAACAATGTCAGAATGGAGGCAAGTATCAGTACTGTTCTATAACTTGGCAGCATATTAGGTACTGATTTGAGTATTAAAATCATCGTTTCCCCTTTTTCAGAAAAAGCCAGAATAAAATGGGTCATTTAGCAGCCTTCCGCTTCAGTTGAGGATAAATCATCAATAGGCATTCAACGCTGCTTTCGACGTCAAGATCATGTAAGTGTTGAAGTAATTCATAAAAGTATACAAAGTGATGGTTTTAATTATCATAAAGCTGATGTGCTTTCAGGAAAAAGTAGTGTTTGTTGTAGCCATTCAGTATTTCAATGGTGACTGGTGAGAATCATTCAACCTTAGTTGCTACTGAACCAGAATGTCTCGACATCAGCATCAACGACGGCGGTACGAGTAAATGATTATTGGCACTAATAGTATAAGAGTGGTCAAGGAATATTAGGTAATCATAAAAGTAATGATTTTAGAAGAAAGTGGGCCTATTGGCTGCAGCCTTCCACCTCAGTTGCAAACAAACCATCCATGGGTGAACATCAACATCAAGAACTAATACTTGAAATTACTTAATATACTTTCGGGAAAAAGTTGACCTGAGACCTGTAGTAGCCTTTCACCTTAGTTGATACTGAACCATGAACATATCAACATCGAGACAAGAGGTTAATGTGAATGCGTACCTACAAAGTTCTGGTACAATCGTTGTGAAGATGAAGTTAAAGGTTAGTGCTACTCGTGTAATTTATTTATAATATACACAATGTTCATTGTACCTCTGAACATCGTGGACATGAATAGCCAGCAGGTGCTTTACCCCAGTCCTCAGGTGATATTCTGTAGAGAAGTTTTGGGTTTAGCAGCATTTCACCTCAGTTGCTTCCAAGAGATCAATGAGTCATCATCATCAAGATCAAGCTTTAAGTAAGTAATAATTAAAAATTATAGATAGCATAAGTAGTCTCAAAGTATTGTTTATGTATTATTTTAGCATAAGTAGTCTCAAAGTATTGTTTATGTATTATTTTGTAGTCGTGTGTTTAGGAAAGGGTGTCATTCAACATTTGAACTGCTCCGCAAGATGGATCATCTACAAGATAATATTAAGAACAGGCAAATGCTAATTGTGTTTTTTTGGATGGTGGAGTCTTTACTACAAGTTTTTGGCTCTGTTGCAGGAGTAAAGAACAACATCCAGATGAACAACGTCAAAACATAATTTTAGAAATAGGTGCACAGCTACAGGATGATCTTCAACAGTCTTCTGTAGCATCAAGTTCACTTCTAATGAAACATGAATGAATGAGGACCAACAACAAAAGGTGAGTGCCTATTTATTTCATAATTATGTACTACAGCTTTAAATATTTATTTAAAATGTTGTGCTTTCAATAGGAATTGATGCACTGCAGGATGATCTTCAACAGTTTTCTATAGCATCAAGTTTATTTCCAGTGAAACACGGATGAATGAGGATCAACAAAAAAAGGTGAGTGCCTATTTATTTCATAATTATGTACTATACTGCAGCTTTATTAATATGTTTAATTATGTACTATACTGCAGCTTTATTAATATGTTTTTTATGAATATAACTTCAAAATAAGTCGAGTGTTGCACATGTGCGCATGCGCCAGCCAGAATTTGTGGAGCA
>FIZU01036066.1:0-11716 GCA_900064475.1 Pseudococcus longispinus
ATCGTGTAATCGGAAAAATTTCAACTCTAGTCGGGGAAAGGTTTCATTTTAGTCGGAAAATTCAAATGCGTTCACCCCCCTAAACTTAACCCCTCGGAACGCCCCTGGCAATACGTATCGATAGTAATGTTTTCGTATAAACAATCATCATTTCATCAATCGATATAGATATGATCATATGATTTTACTTTTACGTCACAGGTGGCTCGAGCCGGTTCGTTAAACCAACTACATGTAGCTTTAAATCGTCAGTCAACTGTTCCTCGTGTAACTGCTTTCACGAACCATTGAAACATGTTCAGTACTTCGTCGTTTTTTTTATCTATTTTCGTATTTTCGGTGTTATACTTACTTGATTTTATGTGATTTTTGATCATTTTCATAATGGACAGGGAACCGAAATTGGTAATATTTTGAAAGATGTTTTATTGTATGGAAAAATATCGATTTAATGATATGATAATTACAATTAGAATAATTTTTAAAGAGTGACCGGATAATTAGGTGAAATTGGTCCCCACTCTTATGTTCTTAATTCTTTATGAACGCCCCTATTACGTTTTTTGGCGTGAAAAAATGTTTAAAAATGTTTTGAGCCCCCCTTCATTGTTTTTGATTTATGATTATTTCGTTGCATTATCTCTAGAAAATTTTATTTTCAGTCAAAACGAAAAGAATTTTTCATTCTTTTACTCAAAGTTACATATCGTTGTGATGTACCTACTTAACTATTTATTCATAATAAATACTTTTTCAATTTTGATTCACTCTTTCGTGTCATTTTCAACGTTTCAAGTTCTCATACATGAAAAGCATCGTAAAAATGAAATTAAAATTCTTATTTTCGAAATTTGATTCATTTGATTTTGTTGATTTAATAACAAAAAATCGTACAGAAAAATCATTATTTCGGTTTTTTATCGCGAAAAAATCGAAGTTTTATTGAAAAATAAATCAAAAGTAGGATATTTTCATGTCCCTGATTCTCCTTCCCATTTTCCTCCAATTGTTTGTATTTTAACGTTATTTTACAGGCGAAAAATTATTTCAAGGCGGTCAAGATTTGTAAATTGACTTCCACACAAGGGTGGATAGGAAAAAATAAAATTGCTCCAAGATGATGTTTCCAATGAAAAAATTTGTAATAACTGATATTGTAGAGAGGAGGATTTGTAACCTAAAGCAGTCATAACGTTTTTGTTTACCTTCATTTTGAAGGAAAAAACAATAACTTCTTTTTCCCAAAACGAAGATAAATAAAAATTTAATGACTCCTCTAGGTTGTAAATCTTCTCCGCTACGCTACGAGTTATTAGGAATTTTTTCATGGGAGGCATCTTTTCAGGTTAGATTGATTTCTGTACAATTTTTCACGATTTTTAACACTCAATCCAGATAAATCGACAAAAACAAGTATCGTGTAAGAAAAGTCTACAAAAAAATTGATACGAATTTTTGAGCAATTTTTGCCAGAGTAGTCGCTCACCCACTTTCATGGTGTTTTCATGCTTGAAAACTTGAATGCAAAAATCCAAAAATTTTCTCTGTTTTAACTGTACTGTAGTTAGTTACCTACTAGATTAAAAATTCTTGAAAAATGCAATAAAAGAGCCATAATTCAGTTTGAAGTGACGCGTGCAAAAACCAAAAATTTCTTTTATTTTAACTGTATCTAGGTACTTGATTGAAAATTCTTGAACAATGCAATAAAAGAGCCATAAATCAGCTGTGCTTTGTCAAACTGAAGTGCACATTTCAGTCTGACTTTATCTAATTTCAAGTTCAAAGAATCGAACACAATGTTATCATGTCTCGCGAAATGTCTAAAAGTATAATTTTGAAACAGTCTAATTTTTTTTAAGCTCAAAAGTCAGAATTTTTGAAATTTTAAAAGTCCAAAAGTCCAAAGTGTTTGTCTGACAATCTGTCTAAAAGTCTGCATATCCTATGCTAAAATGCAATAAAAGATTCTCAAAAGGATTTCTCACATCAAAAGTTATGGGAAGTTTATGGCGAAATTTGGGGCGAGAGTCGATTTCATCTACTCATCCAGCCAAAACCTTTGAAGGCTTTTTGGGAAATTTTTTCGATGAAAAAAAAATCCTACGTACTCGTACGAAGAATTTTTTAGTGAATGTGGTTTCTATACTTGGCGTATTTCTTCATTTAGAGCCCTAAACCTTTGTTGTTAAGAACAATGCTCATCACCAATTAAATAAAACTAATCTTGAATCAAACAATAATAACCTCTTTTCATTCGTACAATGATACATGTAGGTAGACTAGATATTATCGAGTTGGTACTCGAGATATAATTTTTAAAATGGGTTTACTACTTGTAAAAATTTTATTCGAATAATACAACCATTATGTTAGATTGTTATCGTCTGCTCTGATATCTACAAATACAAATAGGTAGTGTCTTACGATCACCAGTATGGTGTGCCTAGTTGTTATATAAATAAGTTTCTATCGATTAGTAATACCTATTTGAACTCTTGTTTCAGTGTTCCCTCAACAGTCGAGACACATTAATGATCGAACCAGCGAAAAAGCCGCCTCGTTCCAGAAAATGGAAACTAATTTTGAAGAATATCAGCGTCGAACCAGCCATGGTTATATTTTACACCAATTACATCATAATCGATTTCATAAACACGAATTTATACATACAGAAAAACTGTCGAAACGACACATCGCGAGAGCCAAATTTAAACACCGAATGCGACGATAATGCACGAGGCGTGCTATTTGTAAACAATGTGAATTATTACTTCAGATACTCTTTGGTTTCTTTGATGGTCATACACACGATATTATCATCTTGCTGGAGCGATCGAGCCGGACGAAAGCGCAAACCCTTCATTATATTACCAATTATCGGTCAAATTTTGCAAATATTCGAAGCTTGTTTCCAATCATACTTTTGGTATTTACCGGCCCAGTTTGCCGTCGCTTCGGATTTATTGTTTCAAATATTCAGCGGCGGTTTTGTATTATGTTTGAATACGTGTATAACTTATACATCGGATATATCCAGCGTCGAAGAACGTACTGTGAAGATGAGCATATTGTGGGCTCTGCAGGTCATTTGTGCACCCATTGGGAGCGGAATTTCTGGATTCTTACTCACCGGATTGGGGTTCTTTTATTCGTACGTTGTGTGTTTGATTGTGGCCACGGTGTCGTTGATCTTTGGATTGCTCCTCATTAAAGATGTATCAATTCCGATCGATGTGAAACCATCTTATTTGAGCTTTTTCAATTTGAAAGATGTGGTCGATAGTGTGAAAATGGTCTTTCGTAAAAGTTTGGGTGATAAGAGATCGATCGTTATCGTATTGCTGATCATTCATGTCACCGTTTGGTTTAATTTCGAAGGTACGTGAAGTATCATTATTCGGTTCAGATATGAAATAAATTAATTAGTAATCAAGTTCTTTCTTTCGATGTCAATTATTATTACTTTTGAATCGATGAAGATATCATGATTCAAACCTTCAAAAGGTGTTGGAAGTTGGTGTAATTTTGAGAGAGACGTTCCAAAATTACGATTTTTAACGTTTCAATTTTAAGATATTCAAAAATTAATAATTCACAACTTTTTGTGATTTTTTAGTCTGTTGAACTAATTTTTCTAAATTTAGAATCCACTCAACTTTGCATGCTATTGGCATTTAGAATGTGTTAACAGTCGAACTGGTGAACTGATGTTATTTAATTGTATTTTTCTAGGACAGAAATCAGTATTCTATTTGTATTTCAAGTACAGATTCAAATGGAATGAAAAAACTTTTAGTGTTTACGTCATGTGCAAATTGATCGGATTAACGTTTGGTATGTAATATTTTCATTAAAACAATGTCAACTGTGTGGCATTTGTTTGTAGATAATGTTGTTTTTAATGGAATAACTATTCTTGAGGGTTTTTAGTTTAAATTTATACATTTTCTTGTTACAATATTGTGATTTTCTATCATTTTAGGTACATTCTTTTGCTCTTTGGTAATGAGTAAATATTTTAAAATTCACGATGGCATCATTGGAACCTTCGCCTCGTTTTGGGATACGTTGGCTGATATTGGTTATGTATTTGCTAAAGAAAATTGGCAATTATACCTCAGTAGGTTTTTCTTTCATTTTCTGTCTCTATTAAGTATTAAATTCAAATAGTTGATTAAATTTTTATCACCTTTTATTTTCTTATATTACAGTTCCAGCGTTGGATATATTTCACGGTACCGCAATTGCCATCCACTATTCCTTCATTAGTAAATATTTTGAAAGTAACGAGTATGGTAAGTTCTGAAAAAAATAAACGTTTCAGAATAATTAACCTCTAATTAAAAAGTAGATTCAATTATAACGGATTCTACCACTTTGAAATTTTTTTATTTTATTTTTAGGTCGTTTGACTTCGGCATTGAATGTTTTTTCACTATTTATACCAGTATGTCATCCCATTTTTAGTTATTTATTTCACCAAACCATGGATACGTTTCCGTCTGCGTTCTTCGTTATCGGAGGAGTTTTCGATTTTATTACATTTCTTTTGTACGGGTAAGTAAATGAAAACTTGACTAACTGTGTAACTTTGATTTATATTATTCGAATGTTGTAACTTTCAACTGATATATTTCTTTTTCAGATTATCTTATTATATGTGTAAAAAGATAACATCGTGAAGTGGATGGACGATTCTGAAAATTTTCGTTACTGGGATCCACAATTCAAGAACAGTGAAGTTCGACGTCAATGTCGAATGGATTCTCGAAGAAGTACTCGAAGTGCATGCATTTTGGAGTTCTTAATCTTGTTGGGAAAGAATATTCATCATACTGAAATACTGTCATGGTCATAATAATTTTAAATATTATGAATTAGTATGAATTTACGTCATAAATACCATTCCGATGTTAGAATAGACCAAAAAAAGAGAAGAAAATCAATTTAAAGGGTCTAAAAATGGTAGCAGTTGAAAAAAATTGTATGTAGGTTTGTAGACAGTTTGAAAAATTGTGAGCAATTGAGCATATTATCAATCGAACCTTGAAATGAGAATATGTTAGTACCTAAATGAAAAAAGTGAAATTTTGATACTTCGAATTATTACGGAAAGATTTTGCTTTTTTCTCCAAATCAATGATAGGTAAAATTATGGTTTAAAAAAGTTCCAACTTGCTCTTCGAATGGTAATTCAGTTACTTGGGTGCCTAGCTACCTACAACTAGTCAACTACCACAATTTATTTACCTACGTGTAGAAATTGTAAATATTTTGAGGTATCTGACGTTAATAATTTTTTTTTGTTGTAAATACTTCGGTAAGTTGTATCATTTTTGTTTCAATTCAACTTACTACAACTACAATAAGCCCAAAATCTTGTAAAATTTTGAGTTCTTTTGAGTTCCTACTTGTTTCATTGTTAATTCACAGTTTATTTATTCCATTCGAAGAATTACCATTATTTTAAATCAAATTTCACGTATCCCAAAGTGAGGAAAAATTTTAAATCCATCTTTGGCTTTCAAAAATGGACTTATGAAAGCATGAAGGTCTTTGGTATATCAAAAGTCGTAATATATTTGTATTGAAAATATAAATTTATTTTACATTGAGTAAAATAATTCTTACCTGAACCTAAAATGAAGATGAATAAATTATTTATTCATTTTATTGTGTTTTCCTATACGAATATAATATTTATTGGAAGTGATTATTTCATTTAAATTTTACTTTTTTGAATTCAGCAAAAATCATTATAAAAATGGAAATAATAGATGGGAGGAGAGGGTTGATTTATAAAGTAACCATATTACTATAGTCAAAAATCAAAAATCTTATTCAGAGTGAAAATTTCATTTAGCCCCCAGTGAACCTTAATTGTTCAGCTTTGCTATACTGTCAGAAAATGTTTGAATTTTTTTTTTCAAATTTTAAAAAATAGTGCAAGTTTAAAAAAAAAATTTCAATGTTGACTAAGGCTGTTTTTTTTTACAAATTCAGCTAAAAGATGTACTTTTAAAACAGGAAAAAATAGACAAGGGATTAAATTAATTTCTAGGAAAACTAATGTCACCATTGTTTGTCTTGTAAAAATTAAGATTTTTCATTGAAAAACTGCAATAAGGAAATTGAAATTCGTAATTTTTGAATTATGATTTTTTTTTACATTACGGTTTCAAATTTAAACCAACCCCTCGCCCTCAATTAATTTTTTTTATGAAAAATTTTTAAAAATGAAAATGGTAAAAGAAATAGAAATTGAAATCCAAAAAATCTGTTTTGCGCATGTGCATTGTGAAAAAATAGGAAAAAATGTCAAGGTCAATGTCACGTTGCTCCACAGGACTTTGTTCAGAATTTCAATCCTGTTGATTTAGTCACCTGTCTCCACCCCACTCTCTTGTTCAGTCTTTTATCTAAATCTAATTTCCTCGGAATTCGGAGTTTCGTCAGCGTTTGAAGTAAAAATATAATTCATTAATTAATTAATTTATCCTAGAATTTTGCCTTTAACGTGTGCTCTAATTAGTTTGGCTCAATCTAAAACAACTTTTAATTTCATGCGTACCGATATAATGTTCGTATTGTTTGAAATCGTGTGCCGGTGAATGATAGTGAATAGAAACCACGTGTTGCGATCGATTTGAATACGTTTATGCAGTTCTAAAGTGTAATATACCACATATCGGGTATTTTGAGTTAAATAAGTGTATTAATTGTACCCTGTCGTACTCGTAATAGATTTTCCGAAAATTGATTCGTGTACGGGGTTGTTTCTTCTCACTAGCTGCTTTTGCTTGATAAAATATCAATTCATTATCACCGAATACTTTTATTACCGATGTGGATGTGATTTTAGTAATAATTGTGTAGAATAACAGCTTTAAATATGGTTGATGAAAGCAGTACCTTGGTGAGTTGCATTTTATATTTTATGCACAATGAATTCTTATCGCCGTTGGTGGTGGGGCTTTGGATTGTGATTTTGAATTTTGATACGAAAATGAATGTTTCATTTACAATGTGAAGTAATTGATAAGTGTACTGCATGATAGATATCGCGACGATATTTTAATTGAATTGTATGAAATGCATATTTTATAGAAAATATCTGTGTGTCATTTTGCCAAGATTTTGACATTGCTTATGATGACCGATAGCAATAACATTTCACCGAACGACGTACTTATTTCATATCATTCATTTGATGATTTTGATCGTACATGGTTGATTTTGAGTATTGAATTACCAACACATTGAAATAATGACGCAATATTCATGGATTGAGGATTAAAATATAAGATGTCTACAAACCCTTCTTCGTCTGAAAATTGTACAGAAAAGATAATCGTAACTGTACCAAATTAATTGATAACAGTGTACTACGATTGACGTTGAGTATTGAATTACCAATACATTGAAATAACGACACAATGCTTAGTAATGATCAGTGCATTCCATATAATGGTATAAGAAATGCACAATTCATCATTTTTTCCACATGAAAGTTTATATTTGTTTGCATTGTATGCTATCCAACTGTATACTGATTAAAGTGATAATTCATTTTTCATTTGTTAGTGATTTTAATTTATACGCAAATATCAGCGTCAGCTTTTTTACGATTGTACCTCCAGTACCAGTGTACCTACTTCCGGTTTGTTTTCTTCATATAGTGGCGAGTGTTACTCATCATTTATTTATTTGTAAAACTGTGAAAATAAATTTTTACAAATTATAAAATAATTTTCTATAGTTGAAATTGAAAATACTAAACTTGATTCATATTTTTTCAGAATTTATTTCAGAAATTCTCAAATTTTCCCAAGCACAAGCCTGCACACAGTACAACGAACTCAAAATTTTCTGACTGACTGGATTTAGAAAATTTTTGAAAATAAACCATTCGAGAAGGTGCAGACCGCCATGAAGAATCCTTGAACATTCCAACACTGTGAACAAAATTGATATTGTTTTTATTCTTTATTCTGAAATAAATGTAGTCAACTTATTGCAAATCTTTGTTAATTTCTTCGAAAGCATTTCCACCCCGAATTGTTTTCGAGTTGCATTCTGCATTCTACTATCCAAACTGCATGAAGTTTGTTATCAAGTATTAAGCATGAATCGTCATAAATGTATTGTAATTTGTTGAATGTAGTAACAATTCAATCGCTATTCGGGTACGTTGTGTGAGCTTTATTAAAACACCGAAAGTATTCAAGTGAGATGTTATTTTTATCGTATATTTATTTTATATCTGTTCACAGAAATACGGCGAATGTAAAGATGGCCATCTTCACGCGATTAGAAGTCAATTTTTGATAAATTTATTGAACATGCCCCACGAGCCGATGAGTTACATGTTTCACAGAGAGTATACGAGCAAAGATCGAGTATTCGTTTCGGATACGTTAAAAATAGCTCTTTTCGAATGTCCGAATAATTTCGTATATATGAATTCTCCTTTTCTGTCGTCTCAGTCTAGCTTAGGAGACGATGATTCATCCAGAGGCACGATGACCGGCTTCGACGAAACGTTATTGGCTGCGATGAAAGCCAAACACGACGAAATTCTGAATAATTTCAAAATCGAGACCGATAAAATAATCGATAGCTTTAGCCAACGTTTCGTGAAATTGCATTCCGAAGTGGACGCGATAACGGAAAAAATCAACTCGTGTAAACTAGAAGTAAACAATTTGAAAGACGAAATGCAAAAACAAACCAATACAGTTCAAACACTCCAGCTGCTGCCTCCCCAGAACGCTAAGAAAGAAGAATCGGAAGATGAAGAATCCAACATGTATGGTAGTTCGGAAACATTAAATGCTGAAATACGAGCTATCAAAAGAGACAGAAGGAAGACGGTCATCGATTATCTGAAATCGGTTCGAGGAACTATTTCGAAACCGATTATTTTTTCGGTCACGTTGAACGGCTACTCGGTTATGGCAGCTCATGATCCTCGTGTTCCTCATTCGATCGTATCGATAGATCTACTCAGACCAGAAGATCGATGGGAAGAGGTGGCCGAGCACGTGTTTTTGATTCCTTGGAGAAGACGTCAACTTCAAAGCTGCGACGAATGTGGTTTCGCTACGATTAAAATCAACGGTCGTGGGTTATCGTTTGAGATCTTCGTTAGCTCGTATTGGACCAGGAAGGTATTGTTGGGAGCTAATTTCAATAAAAATTTCGTCGATTCTGTTGACGAAGCGAGGATGAAACTTCGACTGTTGGACGATAACAATTGTTTATTTAATACCGGTTTCGAATGGTTCGAATCAGCCAGAGCTTATGAGTAATTGTGTGTGGATTTTAATTATACCTAGTGTCTATTTTTTATTTTTTTTTACAAATTTGAAGTTTATTTTTGTTTTGATATAAGGACCGAAAATTATGTTTAGTTTTTAAGTTTTGATATCAATTTTTTTCTTTTCTTGAAGTGTATTTTAAAAAAATAATCTTAGTCAAGGTGTTACTTGAGACTTGATATCGTTGAACAAATTCAATGTCAAGTTTAAAGTGGTATTTTAACTTTGGTTGTTGGAAAAAATACCCTTCAAGCAAATAATTTTAGTTGAATTCAATTCAAAATTTTAGAAGGCTTTATTTTCAACTTTATGCTAAAAAATTTATATTCCTCCCTTCTCTAGTATTACATATTCATTTATAATTCGTCGAATTAACATTTTTGTTATTATTTACCTATTTGTATTTATATTGTCAATTTTGGATGATCAGTTTTCTTGCAGTTCAATTACGTGTATAATCGAACATATTTTGATACAATTATAGAATAATTTTTAAAAATGTAAAATTTGTTTTTTGATAAAGTACTTTTTAAATACATAACAATGCAAATTAAAATAGTTGACATAGGTACATACATAATTACATATTGTTATTAAATTTATTACGGTGAAAAAAATTCATTGATGTAACAAATTGATTTCAATAGAAGTGATTTGAATACAGTCCAACTGATTTGTTTATTTTTTCATCTTTTCACTCGTACTTGGAAAATCCTTGTGTCAAGGTGTTTACAAAAACCTAAAATTTTATATTTAGATTTGATGTGTAATTTTCATTCTTTTTCCAGCCTCAAAATGTATATTAAATTATTTTAAGTACATCAATATCATAAAAATTGTGAAAATATTCCAAAAAATTGTTAAAAATGTTGTAAAATAAAATATACTAAAAAACGTTGCAATACTTATAAATTTTCATAAAAATAAGTAAATATCCAAAAATGGTAAAAAATTGTGAAAATTTTGAGGAATGTGCAAATTCTAGCAGTGTTTATGAGATTTTCGACAGATTTCATGATTTTTTGACCGTTTTTGCAATGTTTTCAGTGATTTTTGTAGAAATGTTTACAGTTATAATGTATTCAAAGACTTTCATCTTTGTCATTTTTTTCACATTTTAGTTGATTTTTATACAAATTTCAACAATTTTACCTTATTTTCAGTTTTTATGATTTTTTTAGATTTCTTATAAAATTTTATGATTTTTATAATTTTTGAACCGTTTTAAAAAACTTTACTGATTTTTGTCAACATTTTGATAATTTTTGCAACATTTTGAACAATTTTGAGAATTCTTTGATAATTTTTTTCATTTTAAAATAATTTTTGTGAAAATTTTAAACTTTTTTACGAGATTTTCGACACTTTTCTTGATTGTACAGCACGTTTCTATGATATGTTCGTCAACTTTCATGACAATTCGAAGCAATTTTACCACATTTTAAACAAGTTCTACAATATTTGCACCACCTATAATTTTACGAAATTTTTGACCATTTCAACAAAATTTTCAAGCAATTTTCATGATTTTTTTTGATCGATATAATCATATTTAAAATTATAATGCACGATTCTTATAATATTTGAACCTCTTTTACTATAAAAAATTTTCCAAGTTCAAAGTGTCACCTGAGATGATGAAATTTTTTGTCGAAAAATTGTAATTTGGAGTTTGGTTGGTTACTTTTTTGATGAAAAATGGTTACTAAATTTTTTTTTTTTTTTTGAAAATTGAAAATTCGACGTGTTAAATTTAAAAAAATGCAGTTTGGAAGGGGGACTGCTAGAATTCTCAGCTTCATTGTTGCAGGGCAGAAAAAAGTAATGGAAGTGTAATTATGAAGGTAATGCGAAGTAGTGTAAAACTAGCGTTTTTTGGTTTAAAAAATTGTTGGATATCATTATGTTTGACTCAAATGTATTTTAGTCATGTGTGTATTCGAAATGAAGAAAACTTTCTCATTTATTGTAATCTGGGGTTATTTCATTTTCTAAGTCTTTGCTCAGAAAAATCGCCGGCGATCCTCGCCATAATGTACCGTAATATCTATTTTCATATTTTTAAGTTCTGTTACACTGAAATATACAGGGTGTCTTATCTTTAATTGGAAAGAAGACAGCTCGTGATTGAAGTCCCTAAATTTAATAAAAATCTTTATTTGCATATATATTGTCGATTCTCAAAATTGAAGGTGCTAGGATACTTCAAAGATAAGAAATAGAGCAACGGCAGTTTAGCGGGTTGCATAATACTACTGCCGTGCTTCGGGGCCGCTGACATGTAAACAGCTCTGTTATCAGTTATCACTTTTTTTCAATCATTAAAGGAATTAAGTATTATCAATTAACATAATCACAATCACTTTAAATTTGAACTCAAATGATGAAGAAAA
>FIZU01036073.1:8881-41572 GCA_900064475.1 Pseudococcus longispinus
TATCTTCATTTTTTGTCTAATTTAGGAAAACTAGTTAACAACTGGTTGAGAAGCATGAAACCGGTTTCAAAAGTTGAAGATCGAAAAATGACGAATTCTTAATGCTCTACAACTTTCGTTTGATACATTTTTTCATATCTTCATTTTTTGTCTAATTTAGGAAAACTAGTTAACAACTGGTTGAGAAGCATGAAACCGGTTTCAAAAGTTGGAGATCGAAAAATGAAGAGTTTTTAATGTTTTACAACTTTCGTTTGCAACATTTTTTCGTATCTTCATTTTTTATCTAATTTAGGAAAACTAGTAACAACTGGTTGAGAAGCATGAAACCGGTTTTAAAACTTGAAGATCGAAAAATGACGAATTCTTAATGCTCTACAACTTTCGTTTGATACATTTTTTGATACCTTCATTTTTTGTCTAAATTAGTGAAACTATTCAACGACTGGTTTAGAATCATGAAACCGGTTTTCAAAGTTGAAGACCGGAAAATGAAGAATTTTTAATGCTCTCTAACTTTTGTTTGATACATTTTTTCGTATCTTCATTTTTTGTCTAATTTAGGAAAACTAGTTAACAACTGGTTGAGAAGCATGCATGAAACCGGTTTTAAAAGTTGAAGGTTGAAAAATGGCGAGTTTTTTATGCCATAAAAATTTTGCTTAAAACTTTCATTCGTATCCTAACTGTTTGGGCAATTTAAAACTTTCATTCGTATCCTAACTGTTTGGGCAATTTAGGAAAAGTAGTGAACAACTGGTTGAGAAGCATGAAACCGGTTTTAAAAGTTAAAGGTTGAAAAATGACGAGTTTTTAATGCCATAAAAGTTTTGCTTGAAACTTTCATTCGTATCCTAACTGTTTGGGCAATTTAGGAAAAGTAGTGAACAACTGGTTGAGAAGCATGAAACCGGTTTTAAAAGTTAAAGGTTGAAAAATGACGAGTTTTTAATGCCATAAAAGTTTTGCTTGAAACTTTCATTCGTATCCTAACTGTTTGGGCAATTTAGGAAAAGTAGTGAACAACTGGTTTAGAACCATCAAACCGGTTGTAGGAGCTGAAGATCGAAAAATGATAAGTTTTTAATACTCAACAACTTTCATTTGAAACATTTTTTCGTATCTTCATTTTTTTCTGAATTTGGGAGAACTGATCAACAACTGGTTGAGAAGCGCGAAACCGGTTTGAAAAGTTAAAGATGGAAAAATAGTACGTTTTTAATGCTTTTTACTCTACAACTTTCATTTGAATTTTTTTTCTCATTTTAATTTTTTGCATCTGATTGGATCCAGGTACTGACCCGGTTTCAAAAATGTGTGACTGATTAGAACCACCTTACTTTGAACTGGTTTCGAATCGAATTGAAATTTTTTTTTCATTTGAATTTCTCGAGAAAAAAACATGTTTCATGATTTGTTGGATATTTTGTACATTGAAACAGAATTTTTTGTACCGTTATGAAAAGCTCTCTCCCCCTCCCCCCCGAATTGCCGTCAGAAATTAGACTCCACTGAAATCACCAACTTATGAAAAAATCACCGGATTCGGTCAAGATTTAATAAACACACTGTATGCACGAAATTAAATATAGGTAGTTAGGTATACTTACGCATCATGAGGTAAATTTAAAGTGATGTTGGCCAGAGTGTCATCGCCATATTTCAGATAACAAACGAATCCTATTACACCATACATGGCGATAATTAAAGACATCGAAATACTCAGCACACCGCAATACCCTCTGAAATGATCCGGGTGTTTCATCGAATTCTCAATTGGCAAAACCTAGGAACAAATTAATTTGCAAGGTGTAAAGTTTTCTCCAAAAAGAAATAATCGATCTGTATTTAAATATACAAATAAAACTCTCAAAAGATATGCAAGTTTGTCGTCGTGTGTCATTGATAAATGATGAGGTAGAACATCTCATATCCGAGTTGTAAACTAGCTACGAATATCCCCTAAAGGTTTCCCTGATGGTGAAATAGGGGAATGAGAAATGTACCCGTCAAATGAAATATTTTGTAAAATGCCCTCGCAGCCTAGTTTTCCATTTTTTGGGTTTTTGTTTTCAAATACGTAGCCTCTTCATGGAATTTATTTTTCCACCAGTTCGATAAAAAATTTCGGTGGTAAACTTTGGAAATTACCAAAAAAGATTTTCGAAAAAAGATCGACTTATGGATTAAAATTTTGTCTAAAATATTTTCTGAATGGATAAAATAATCTACTTACGGTTCCAATACCCTCCATGGCGAATAAAATGGTCGAAACGAATACCGGCAGATTATCCACTGATGATACAAATTTCCTCGTTTCGATTGGCGGTAAATCATCTTTCATCGCGTACCAAAAAGTCACCACGATACCAAATATAATAAATATTGCTCCGCAAGCGGACACCGGTACCAAGTATTTCAGTCTTCTGCCTATACCCAAAGGCAGCAAAGGTATGGCGACAATCAAAATATACCATCTTATCGCGATATCAGTTTCGAAATAGTTGTTGAATATCTGCAAAAGTCAACGGAACATGTGAAAAATACGACATTAGATAGTAAATAAATAATATATTGTATATTAACAACGCAGTAGATCTAAATTCGCTCAAGCTACCGTATCAAGATCGACCTTGAAATAGGCAATGAATGTGAATACGATGATGGAAAAAAAACGCCCTCTTGGCTAGTTGAATGCACGCGAATATAGCCAGTTAAATAATTCGAGTAATGGTCAAACTTATCAAACGTTATAATATGTGTTGGCGATTAGTGAATAGGAACGCGTGAATAAGAGCTTCTTTCATGGCTAATTGTACCTATATTGTATAGCTGGTCGTAAAGAGTTGTTTGACCTTTTTCTCATTTGGTATAATAATGATTTTTATTGATATAGGTATTCGTATTTAGGACTTACTTCTTTAAATGCTTGCGATATTAGAACCACGTACACCGTGTTGCCCAAATAGTACGTCGCGAATAAGGATACTGTCACGAATTGCCTGTAACAGAAGAAATAGGTATACAGATGAGAATAATGATTCGTGTTGTTTGTTGCAGGTTATCTAATCGATCAAAATACATGGGTGGAAATTTTCGAAGAGATGTTTTGGAAAACTCGAAGTTCTGATGTGGTGAGTTTATGAACAGATTGTTTTCTAGAGAATAAGTTATTTGAATGAGTCGAAAGTTATGTAAATGTAGAAAAATTTTGACGATATTATCGATGCATCAGAATTCCTGTGTAAGACATGGAGAGACCAATATCGATGTACTCGTATTGTAGAGAAATATGATCCAGAAATCGACTCATTCTGACTGTAATGATCTCGTATAGCCTCGAGAGCAATTCTGAATGCGAGTATATTTGGATCCTTGAAAAATTATGAATTTCGGGTTCGCATACGAACAACCTTCGATTTGAATATCGAAATTATGAAGCGAAATGAGATTTCATCATTTCGTCTAGTCAAAATCATGATGTTTAAAGGAGTAAAATTGACGAATAAGCAAAGCAAAAAAATTGTTGAAACATTTAATATTATTTTTACTGTGTGGATGTGTAATGTAGCATTTTAATACTATAAACAATTAAAAATCAAAACGTATGTAAATACTTTTAAAATTGAAAAATTCAGCTCAATTCAATCCCTCACTGGAATCTCTTCATTGAGTAGCATAAACCGTCTATACACATCCCATCGCAATCGAGGCAAACACCATCACTATTGTAGCAACATGCGGCTCTGGCGTTTTCGATGAAAATGCAATGGGAGATCAAAAATATCCAAATGAATATTACAACGTACGAATGCATGTTTGGGTTTACTTATACAACGAACCGAGTTGAACAAATTGTTTTATTACTTGCTAAGCGATAGAAATTCGAAATGAACACTGAAAGTAAACGCCCAACTTTTATATTATAGGTGCTTGAAATTCACGTAAACACATAACCATTCACATGTATTGTGCAATGTGTTTAATTTATGAAAAAATTTTCATCATGTTTGTCGATTTGCTGACGTTTGTATTGTGAACTATCACATTTAGATAATGAAATATGATAAGTTGGTTTTTGGGTAAATGTTTCGAAAGTACATACACAATTTCGATATCTCTGACAGTTTCACTATACCAAAAAAAAAAAAAAGAAAGAAAGAAAAAACTAGGTACAAAACAAATATAAAAATTTAGATTCGATGGCTTGGACATTTTTCAGACATCAGACTTTCTAGAATTAGAAAATTTTTCAGATTTCTGATGACTTTTTGGACTTGGAAAATTTCAGAGTTCACGCTGATTTTTATACATTTTCTGAAACTTTATGAATTTGGAAATTTTTAGAAATTTCAACTTTTTGGACTTTTATAAAATAGCCAGATAACTTTTTCAACTTGGAAAAATTTAGATTGTTTCAAAATTTGACTTTTAGACAGTTTTTCGAACGATTTTTACTACTTTAAAGCAAATTTTGTCGAGTTTGAAGCATTTTTGAAACTTTTTCAGTGATTTTTATGAAATTTTAAACGATGTTTTCAACTTTTGAAACATTTTTAATGCAATTTTCGCCATTTGCAAAACGTTTTTAATGATTTTTATGATGTTTTAACTTTTTTTTCGATATTTGAGACAATTTTTGCGTTTTTTAAACCGATTATGAAATGCGTTTTAAAACTTTTTTGACATTTTAGACGATTTTTGCACCATTTTCTATGATTTTTATCAACTTTTTAACAATTTTTTCGACATTTGAAACACTGATTATGAACCGTTTTTAATATTTTTCATAAGCCTAATATTTTAGTAACTTTTCCGACATTTAGATTGTTTTTGTAACATTTTGATAATATTTTCGACGTTTTTACAAGATTAATATGGGGTGTTTTTGGGCGATGACCAAACCTGCAAAAAATTACACGAAATTGGAAAAAAAGTCAGATAAGATGAAGATCAGATCACGAAAAAATTTCAGATCAGATCAAGCAAATGTTCAGATCGCGATATCAATTTTCAAATTCATCAAATTAGAGCATATAATATTATGATTATGATGTTTTACAATGGCACTGAATTTCCAATGCACTTTTCACTTTTCAGTTCACTGAAAACTGAACAGTGAAATGTTCATTAGAAATCCCTGAATTCAGTGGTCAGTTCCGCCATAATTTTGATATTTTTCGCGATCTTTCTTTTTTATTAAAAAAAAAGATGAGATCACCAAATTTTTGACAAGATAAGATCAAAGATCGCGATTTTGATCTGATTTTTTCAGATCTGATCTTTTTTCCCCGCGATCTGCCCATCTCTGAAAAATTCCGTCATACGATATAGCAACTTTTCGACATTTTGTCAGACTTGAAGAATTTTTTAGATTTCAGCTGACTTTTTGGGCTTGGAAAATTTTAGAGATCACTCCAACTTTCCCGACAATTTGTTAGGCGATTTTAGATTTTGTGCACTTGAAAATTTTTTCAGATTTCAAACGATTTTTTGAACTTTGGAAAATTTCAGAAATTTTGGCTTTTTTGATTTTGAAAAATGTGATTAAGTGGTCAGTTGAGTTTTGAACTTGGAAAAATTTAGATTGCTTCAAAATTTAATTTTAGGCACTTCACGAGATATGATAACATTATGCCCGCACTAGAGGGGTGGGGGTGCTTTTAAATGAAATTTTCTACATTTTTTTCGACATTTGAAACAATTTTCTTGAATTTTTAGCCAACTGAGCAATGTTATCCATCATTTTTATTGGGTTTCAATGACTTTTCAACATATGAAACAACTTCTGTAGAGTTTTAAAATTTTTACAATGCTTTCAACGATTTTTCAAACTTTTGAGACAATTTTCGAGAAATTTTTATCGATTACGCAACGTCTTCAATGATTTTTTTAATATTTAGTAACTTTTTCGGCATATTAGACGATTTCTGTAAAATTTCACCATTTGGGCAATTCTCATGAAATTTGAACAATTTTTGCACGTTTTCCACAATTTTCATGCACTTTTCAACATTTTTTCTGACTTTTATTAAACAACATTTTCGAAGCTTTTTACGAAACGTTCAGATTTTATACTTCTGACAATATTTTTTGGAATATTTCTGGTTTTCTTGTGTTCGTAGCTCCTGAAGTATTTTGGTTACATATTCTCATAAATTTTCGAAGTTTTTTCTATTGTTTGCCGATTTTTATAATATTTTTTCTGTTATTCTAATCATTATTGATTATTCTATAATTTTTTGTGATTACTCGATGTTTTTTACTATACGTACAAAAACTTGTAAAATGATTCTTTCAATATTTATGAGCGAGTCCAACATTGTACATGTAAGTACATGAAAGAAAGAATCATGAGGTATTGAACGTGTTGAATGAATTGCCTATCTACGCCGCGAATTGGCAGTTTGATTGTTCCATTTTGTCTTATTTTTTTTCGTAGCGAGTATGCAACTTATTCAACAGCTTCTTTTCGAGCTCACTTCAATTTATCACGTTGGGAATTTAAAACGGAATATTCAATTTTATAAGCTTTAAGAGACATTGGGTCAATTGCACGATTCTTATTTCAACAGATCATCTTTTATTTTTAAATACAATCGTCGTTAGCGAAAGGATACGATTTGATCCGACAATAAGATAATGTTTCGATGTACATATTAGGACGAAATAGTAATTAAGAAAAAGAATGAAAATATTATAGTAATATTCTCTCGGACAAGCATACTACGCAGCTTCGAACGGATAACAGGTTGAGGCGTGCTGGTGTGGTGATGATAAGCTAAATTATAGGTATGGTAAATTCAGCACAAGGATGTGCTAACGCGCTGCGATGCTTTTTAATTTCACCCATGTACGTGTCCGTAGATTACGGTTAAATTAACTTACAAAGTATGATACAAGCTGTCGAATGGTCTCCGCGAGGAGTGAAAATTACTATCGTCGTCGATGTTCTGTATAATACTCGTATACACGATGGCGATAAAAATCCGCTCGATAATCACGATTATTGACGAAGTGACAATTAAAACGATATTGGCGTGGTGAAGCACTTATACGTACGAAGACGATTTAGATAAAACTCGCGGCTCGACGACGCGGCGCAGCTTCTTCATTCAAGTATTACGATCTTCGAAACAGATATACGAGATAAAGTGTAGTAATTGTCATTAGTTGAGCTCGAGCTGGCGACAAAAAGCGCCTTTCTGCGTGTAATTATTACATACGATGGTCGATAGGGTTTGGGCACCGTATCGTATCGTCGCCGAGTGTGTTATTATTGCTAACCTAATTTTATACGTACAGATTCGCTGCTGGCAATCGGATTATTGAAAATAAAAAACGGTGAAAGTGTTGGCAAGAGGTTGAAAAATTTTCCAAATTGATAGGTCGAGGACGCGTAAGAAATACTCGTACTGGTATCTCTTTGTATTCGATGTTGTATATTTTTTCGTTTTTTTCTTTGTTTTTGGCACCGATACGTACCGAGATTCGATTAAAATATTAATTTATCGTAAAAGTATACGCAAAACCAGTTTGGCGTATTTTTAAGTTTTTATGCGCCGGGTGCATGGGTGTAGGTGCGTCGTTGCGCCGAGCAGAGACGTTTACGAAATTCTATATTTAACCTCAGTTAATATCGGATCGAGTGTGTGTAAATTGGACGTAATGAAAAGGTTAAACGGTATCGAATTTTTATTTCAAAGACGCGAGGTCTGCTCGACAACAGGTTGACTTATTAACGGCGGCGAGATTATTTATTGATTGTGGAAAAAAAAGAAGAAATATACGAGACGTTATATGTACGCTATGTTCGAATAAATATCTACTATATCACTTGGACACGATGTAAGCGAGGTGAAAAGAGAGGCTGGCTGTAAAGTAATGACATAAGCATACATTGCGGTGTTATTGTCGTCGTTGTCGTATGGTGTGAGGATATCCTCGTCGTATGGTATAATACGCTCGCGTATGCTATTTTTTTTTTCGTTCGCGGAGACGATTATTTAACAATCAAATATACAATAAACAAGGATAACGTGTGTGATGAGCTGGATGAGGTATGCGTAAATGGTGTATTTTTGCGGAAATGGGTCTCGTTTCACCTTGACCTCGTTCGATCCGCGATACCTAACCGCAGTCGAATTTTGCGCCAATTTTGCCCAGCTGAATGGTTGTGGGAGGTTTTCGGAATGAAAATTTCGTAGAAATTGTTAAAGGAAGTATCCTTGGGAGCGCACAATCCGAACACCTCAACGGGAGTGAATTTTGAAAAACTTCCAAGTCTTGGGAGTGCATACGATGTCAGCTATCATTCTGATTTATTACGAGATATTATACGTAACCGACGTGCTATTATCATTGCGATATTTACACGCAGCGCAGGGTTATTTATTTGCAGCAACAGGTGGTCATTGTTTGAAATGAATTTTTACTACGTTCGACGAGCGCTTTCGAGTACCTACTCGTAGAGATGTGCAGTTCCTTGTCTGATAAATGGTAATGGAGTGGCGATAAAGTTACCGATGCGAGGTATTCCAACGGTTATGCAATTGTGGGAAAATAAAGGTGACAATGGGTTCGAATGAGTGATAGGTGAGAAAAAATTATGATCGAGACGGGTCTACCGTTTTAGTCGTTTTTCTCGCGTTAGAAACGTCTAACAGCGGGCAAATATTAAAAAGGAAATTGTAGAGGATGAAATTTGCTACAGTTTAAGGTGTGGTATTTTTTTCCTAGCTGGTATGGTTCGAGAGATATTCATCGTCAAATATGGCCGACGGTTTTAAAGTTGGAGAATTTATCGAATGAAGTGATTTTGTGCAAAAAACGGTTCGACTTTTTTCTTTGACGAGTTTCGAGCAATTTGAAGGTTTTCTACGTTGAATACTGATTTGTTTGTAACGAAATTTCATGATTTTTCCCATCTCCCCCCGTGGTTGGGTCCAAGGATGATTTGGACTTGGCTGAAATCCACATGGCCCATTCTTCAGTTCTGCTATTGGTTTATGAAAAAATGAAGAAGGTTTTTGATGAGAATTTTTTTGTGAAGGCGAATGTTACTTCTATCAAATCTTTGTGGAATTGATTCTCATGTATGTACTTATATATTCTGAAAATACACGTAGTTATGTAATTGCATAAGAAACAAAGTTACCTTAAGAGATTCAAAATTATTTGTAAATAGTGGAAAATAACTCGGAATCGGAAAATAAATATGGAAATGAATTTCGCTTCCAGAAAAGCTGCATAATTAGTTGGCTGTAAGTGAATCAAGGTGTAACTGCGATAAGAAGATAAGGAAGAAATCATTTCTAAGTTGTGCCAAATAGGTGTTAACATATTGAAATTATACTTTAACAGTCTCACGTGCAAATAAAAATATGCAAGATGCAATCAGATGTACTTCGTATTAAATTCTTGTTTATAAGTACTTCGAAATTATTATCATATTAGAAAGATGATCATAAAATGTGTTACGTTCAGGTATTCTGATTCACTTGCATTTTGTCTGATTATAATGGATCTTCAAATCGATTTAGTGGAATATGGATACTCCGAATTCAATATGGAGAGGGGGGAGCAAATTGAGAAATTAATAAAGTCGTGAAAATAACGGGATTGGGTTGGGAGTGTGCTGGTGGCTGATTTCGATTTTTTGGAAAATTTTTCCTTCAGACTCAAAATGGGCTAAAAATGGGGGGGATTATTTTTAGTACAGTTTTCATAATTTTTTGGCCATTTCTACGATGTTTTTATCAATTTTTACGAAATTTATAAATTTTCAACCGTTTTTACAATATTTTTCACAGATTTTTGGAAATATTTTGACAATTTCAACATTTTAATTGTTTTTCGATGCTATTTTTCATATTTGAAATGAGTTTCATGAAAAGTCGACAATTTTTACCTGATTTTTGACAAATTTCACGATTTTTCCGTTTTACGCTGACTAATTGTAATAAAAAGTTGAACAATTTCAATAATTTTCACAATATTTCTAAAGACTGCTCAAAAGTTTGATTGGGGTAGGAAGTTGTTGAAGGAGATGATGGCCTGGTGGGTGGTATCTGACAAAGAAACAATAATTACCCACATTTTTCAAAACCCATGCACGTGCTTGCATGCAGCCACATTCCTGCCAACCTAGCCATATCTTTTCCAGCCCATCCCGTTTCTTCTTCCTTCACTACTGTTCTCTCCTCTATTGTTCCGTTTACATTATTCTCACCCTCGCTCGACGTATTTTCCGATCGGTTCGCAATCGTCACGGATAATCCATCCTTGTCATTGGTTTCTAAGTTGGTAAAATTCACACCGGTAATTGTCACGTGATAGAATATGTATCTCCAGCTCGTCTCAAACGAAGGGGTTTCCATTTCCAAGCATCTTATAAATACCTTTTTTCATTATCCAATTATCAGCAACTGTATAGATAACTCATAATTATAAGAAAATCATCTCAAAATCCTCCATATAAATCATTTCCTAAGATAATTACTTGCAGCCGAGTAATTGAAATCGTATTCGCGATAACACATACATAGAAGAGAAAAAAGGGAAATAATTAACTCGTGTATAGCCAATTATGTGAAGAATGTCGATGAACAGCGAACACGACTCATAAACCTTGGCAATT
This sequence comes from Pseudococcus longispinus, assembly GCA_900064475.1. Lineage (NCBI taxonomy): Eukaryota > Metazoa > Arthropoda > Insecta > Hemiptera > Pseudococcidae > Pseudococcus > Pseudococcus longispinus. The sequence goes on from FIZU01036073.1 coordinate 19,521, forward strand.
TGGTCACTCGTACGGAGTAATCGATTGTATAATACTTAGGAGGCGATGCAAAGCGACGGCGAACGCGTATGTGAAATGATACGGAAAAGTCGTGGCTGCCATTTAATGCACGCCAATGGCACACATGTCATTGTTGTTGTTGATGTACTCGTACGTACTACACTAGACGTTGCCGACAGCACCGCACCATCGATCCGGTCCAAGTCAATAAACAGACTAGATATACTTGAATATATATTACATATTTACCTATGTGGGTATAATGTAGTTGTAATAGATAGTAATTCCTAATTCATTAACAAAGCAAAAATCAATGATGGTTGGCACGCGCCCCTGTTTAACCTGTTACCAACTGGCATCGCGTTGGTTGAATGGGGAAGTGCACGATAAGACTATTAACTTTCTATGATTTTTATATGCAAATATATTGCAAATACGTAGATCCAGATATCCATAATGTAGCTATATTGTATACGTAAAACAGCCAAAAGGAACGAAGTGCCGGAACATGCGATAAATAACGGTAGCCCGAGACAGTGACCTTCGATATCGCGACGAACAAATCACGAATTGAAACACCCCACATTGCGGAGCCATCAGCAGCATCGTTCAAGCTACACACGATTTATTAATGAATCGATTAACGACGCCGAAGAAAAAAAAAGAAGTGTTACGATCGGCCCCAGCGTCCTTGTCGAAGGCGATAATAATATTATGATATGGTAATACGAGATTTTGATTTGAAATGCAGAGAAAAAAAAGCCATCGGTGTACGAGTAAAGCTGAGCCTAGCAAAGCACATAGGAGTGTATCGGTGTCTTATGAGATATTCACCGCATGGCACATCGCCTTTCACTTTTAATCTCGTCACGAGGTGTCGCTAATGAATATAGTCGACAAACAATACCTACCTATTCGAATACGAATGCGGCGACGATGAGATGCAAACTCGGATGATTTTTTTGTTTTGTTTATGTGCAAGTATTTTATACGAATGTGTAAAGAAATACAGCACGCATACGACGTTTCGTCGTAATTACGTAATACCAGCCGGTATGGGGCAGTGCAGTGCCAAGCTTTCAACACGTATATCGTGTTTCCAATTTCTTAATGGCTGGAAATGTTTTCCCTTCGAGGTTTTTCTCTTCTCTTTTTTTTAGGTTATTGAACCGATGAATATGTAAACGTGCCCGGTCGAATTGCAACAGATGAATCTCGCGTCTGTATACAGATTCCATGTTGAACCTCGTATACGAGGTGATTGCCACATATTGGTCGTATCGTATGTACCAAGTTCAAGCGATGGACACAAATTAACGGTAATTAACGAACGATTCGTAAAACGGGACTAGTAAATGTGACCTTGGTGTACGGTATTGTACCTATATTCAATACAGTGTCGCAATTGGCAGCCAACCAGCGATGAAGAAATTGAAACCAGGGATTGTGCGGCCTTATATGCGAGTACTAGACTTTCGAAAAATGTTTCGAGTGCATTCGTGTCAGAGATGCTGGAAAAATCCATTCGGAGGAATGTACCGTTCTAGAACTGGATATCGATTGCAGACCTTGCAGCATTTTCACTTTCGAGTTTATCGTATGGTTTTTTCCTTTCTTTGGAGGAGGGAAAGAGGAAGAGAAGAGATTGCTTCAGTGTAGGTAACATTTGCATGAATTGGGACATCTGCGCATTGTTTCGGTTCTGTTGCCGGTAATGCGTACGGTAATTCGAGTAGATTTCATTGTTTCGTAATGAGGAACAAGGTTAATAAACTCGCAGATGTGGACTGAGGTTTGTAAATAATGCGAGTTGTCGAGCGAATGATTGCATTCTGGGATGTTGGAATGTGTAGTTTGGGAAATGACGTTGTTGATCCGTTTTCCTAAAAATATGCTGTTTTGAGCGGTGTAGTGAGTTGTGCCGTTTGAGGTCTTGAATTGGTGTGCAATATGTTTGAATCTGATTGTCGACAGGATCTCGTAATCATTCTAAGTTTTTAAATTTTTTGTCATGACCGTAAAATCAGAAAAAAATGGTTGTTTACGGAATTTGCTAATTCTTGATAACTGAACTGACTTGTGACGTCATATGCTCTAAAGAATTCTCCGAAAATTTTAAAAGAGACCAAATATCCAAAAAAGAGCTAAAAACCCATTAAAAACAGTAAAAAGTGCTAAAATATGCTCTTAAAAAGGTTGGTTCAAAATGCTCAAAATCTTCTGAAACGCAACATCCCATTGAAGTTCATATTTGATTAAAGTTTGTCCAAATTAAAATATTTTTAAACAATTGGCGAGGAAAAATGTTCCAAAAATCAAAGATCAAGTCAAAATTAGAAACGATTTTTCAAGTGGAACAAGTGTTCTGTGTTGGGACTTTTATTTGCTGGAAAGGAAAGCTGAATCGACGAAGATCATCTTGCACACCAGTCATGTAACAGGACATCAACTCGTAATGCATGTTCCATAAAAATTTGACTGAGATAAACTACGAGGTGATATAACGCTTAGACCAGGACATCCGTCCAAGAAGCTGTTCTTTAGTTGATTTTATTTTATGTCTGAGAATGAATGGCGATGTCCTAGACGTGTCCAGACGTGATGGCCGAGTGCGAGTTGAATAATTATTACTATAATTATGTATACAAAACACTATCGGTGATTCTTGGAGGTGGCCAAGAGACTGAAATCGAATGAATTGGGTGAAAGATTTCTTTGTTGAGAAATTACTTTCTGGAAAAGTCCCATTGAGGTGATCTTTGTTAGTTGAAAAATTCGAGGGTGCTGTTGGTCAATTCGAAGCCATTGCAAATTATCTGTTAATGGTGCAGAAAATGAAATTTTTGGATATGGCATTCCATCATCTTGATCTGTTCTAATTAACTAATAGTCATATTTCAGAATTTTTGAGACATGGAAATCCTTGCTCTACTGATGACACTAAACAAAATGACTAAATCTATCAGTATTTTTCCATGAAGAATAGATTCATAATAACTTTTGCAATGTCGCCATCTTCGGATAGAATATTTTTGCTGTATCCAAAACAGCCCCTGGCCGCCTGGAATAATCCCAGATGACCACATGATCTTGATCAATATCACTATACTACTTCCTTTAACTTGATAACATGACACATACCAAATTCTGGTTCTCGTACATCAATCGATTTCATGAAGAACCTTTCCCTTACACATACGCTCATACATTCGGTTCAAGGAATACATTAGTGGCACCAAAGACTACAGACATTCAAGGATTTGGCGCTGCTCACGGATATCAGCTGTCATTAGCAAAAATATGCGAGGCAACAGGAGGCGGCAGGGGCATATCAAAAAAACAAGAAAAACACGCATGTACGATTTTTCGTGGAGGGTTTGAAAGCGTTGTAGAAGAAAACCTCGCCTTAAAGAACCACCGCCGCATTCTCGTAGTCGACCCACGCGCATCAAAAGACCAACTTCTGCGTACACTATGAGGAAGTTACCGAGTAACCTTGATATAAAGGCGTGTACATTGCAGATATGCACAACGACGACGACGGCGACGAAGAACTCGATGACCTAGTTGGCATCTCGCGACGTACTGTCTGCGCTGCACAGAGAATACCATAAGGAAATTGCAGGATGAGGGGACGAGGGTGGCGAATTTTCCAAATCCTTTGATACTAGTGCACGTGCTAAAGTTGCGTGACGATGTGTTGCTGCAGACGAACTAATACTTACACAAATCAGGATGATGTATAATTTACATGTGGATAGGAGGAGGAAAATTTTGACTCATTTATTTCGGTTGCGGAGGAGACGAGACGATATGTGAAGTGTTAATCTGTAACGTCGTAATACAGTACGTTTAACGCCCCTTTTTCTCTTCTGGTCCATGGGGTGTTTCTTTAGCTGTTGGCAACTTACGCGGTGTAAAGTTTTTAGTTTGATGTAATTTCGTGTTCCTGATACGAGACGTCGTTCAGTAGGGTGAATTTGCTGGTTTTTCGGTGGCAATGGTGTGACCAAATGATGTATTAGTTCAGGGTTAGCACGAAAAAAGTAGGGTATACTGCTTTTTTTGAACATGCGTTGGAATATGGTTTTTCTTTTCAATATGAACTAAAAGAAAATTTTGGGAATGGGAGGCATCAAAAATTGTCCTTACGAGGCGAGCAGGAGAGGGTTTTACGAGTGGAAACATCTCTATTTCTGCAAATATAGAGGGGTAGGAGTATGCTTGGTATCAATCTCATATAATTCAATCCTCCTGATCTCGAATACATCGTTCATTAGTTTTCTGATTGAAAGCAGGGATGGTCCGACCCATATGTTCCGGGTTCAGGGTTCGGGTTCAGAAGAAACTGGTTCAGGGTTTGTTCCGTTCCTGGTTCGACGTAACAATCGGGTTTTTTCGAGTTCAGTTCGGTTGTGGGCCATTTTTTTTTCAAAGTTCTCTTCATTTTCAAATATCGAGTGACCACTTAATGATTGTGGCACGGTTGTGGAATTTCTGAGAAAAATTTAGGTTGGGTTTTGGACCCGAACCTGGACTATGAACCCGAAACATTTTCCGTTTTTTTTGGGGTTCGGGTTCGGGTTCGGGTTCGGGTTCGGGTTCGGGTTCGGGGTCGGTGTCGGGGTCGGGGTCGGGGTCGGGGTCCGGTTCGGTTCGGTTCGAACCACCATCCCTGATTGAAAGTAGAAGAGTGGCAGAGTCGTGAAATTTGTGTCGTACAAAATGATAAATTTTTGTAAAAAGGGAGGTAAAAATCACAGTTTTTCGTTTTATGAGCTGTGCAGGGGAGACCACTGCTTAAATTGATAGAATTTTTTCATTTTCAGAATAACAGCTCTTCCTTACTTCAAAGTAGAAAAAAAATTATAGAGTAAAAAATTACTGATTTTCAACGTTGTACAACTTTTGTTCGAAACTTTTTTTCGTATCGTCAATTTAGCAAATTTTTTCACCCGGGTGTCCCTAAAAAAATTACGTTGCGGTAAAAAATCGCGATAAGACAAAAAACTTGAAACAGAAGTTGTAGAATATTAAAAACTCATTATTTTTTGTTCTGAAATTTTTTTCCTATTTTGCAGTAGTGAAAAGATATTCTTATTGTAAGATAAGAATTTATGCAATAGACGAATGAATTTTTACGAAAATTGGCCATTTTCTGCAACACAAATTTCACGATTGTACCACTTCTCTACTTTCAATCGGAAAAGTAATGACTGATTCGAGTTCAGAAGGGCCGAATTACATGGAAATGATACCAGAAATAAAGGTCTTTCCACTTCTAAAACCCCATCCTGCTCGCTTCTCGGGGCAATTTTGAACATCACCGCTTCCCTTAAAATTTATTTTGGTTCATTCTAAATGAAAAACCACATATCAGCTTGTGTTTGAAAAAAGAACTACACCTGTGCTAACTGCTCAGACTACATCGAGAGAGTAGATTAACCAGCGATATACTTCAAAGCGATATAAAGATGGATAAGATACACTTGATAATTTAATACAATTGCGGATAAAGTTTCTTAGCTTTTCGCGAAGAAATTATTGTGTACAAAGCTGCTTCGAAAACACGACGGATTACGAATTACAATGAGAAAAGTTTCAAGCATCGGTCTTCCCCGTATCCTGGACTCGATTACTCCTTCATCCGGAGTGGCTGCAAAACCGACCGAAATATCCTACTTGCCTATCGCGTCTGCCCCGTTTAAGAATTCAACTCGTTCCATCGACTGTTGAAAAGTTTTCGTGTAAGAGTGTGTACCATTTCGTATACATATCGGTTACCACGATGAGGTAACGAACATGTCACACGAAAACTTGCTAATGTTTATAGCTGCTGAAAGAAATGAAGACCTAAGGACGACTCGACTCGTTACAAGCCGAACAGAATTGTAATGGGAAAATGCCATGTCTATGAAGATGCTGTTTCGTTATTCGAAGGTTACCAATGATATTATGGAGCTGCTGACAATTCGATGGACAGTTTGTCAATCGATGACCGCCGAAAATTATACCCGCAAATTGTCTGTGACTAGAATGTCGAAGAAACGAATACTCAAAATGAGTCATGTGTTACCAATGGGCCGGAGGAGCAGAGGTAAATGTCAATACAATGTATTACCATTGTGGCGAAGAAGAGGTATCCATCGAGTGCAACGTACCATCGAACCGGTTCGACAGTATGGTGAGGCAAGGTGACATGTCCTTGCAACGATGATCGCCAAGTCAACTGGATGCAGATTTTTATCGATTGTTGCGCTAAGAGATATTTGGCATGTGGTCGAGATGCGGCAGGGACGGACGCCGCGCCGCATCGCACGTTCCATATTAATTATAAACTAGTTTATGCGTACGTACATATTGACAGACCTAATAACCAATTATCAATAACTGGATCATGTAATCGGTTTTATTAGAACGGAAGGGCAGATGAATGATGCGAATTAGCGTTGCATTACACGTTGCCGCTATCTTTATACTAATCAAGGTTGAACGAGTAAGGTTTTACATAAACGACGCTGACCATAACCTGCATCTGCTTCGGCATCGTGGTGGTATTCGATATGGTTGTACGATGGGCATAATATGCCTACGAGAAACGAAGAATGAAGAATAAGAAGTATCGAGAGAACTTAAACGTATTCCATACCATCCGTGTATTATATAATCGAGTATAGCTGAAGTATACTTTAATGTTGTACGTCTAGCTGCGTACCTACGAAAGGTATAATAAATTGAAGAGAAAAAAAAACCACGTTACGAATTTTAAACTAGATGATTGAGTTAATAATATTGATGGCCGTGCGAATCAAGGACGAATCATAACGATGTAATAAGGCGTCAGGTATGAGATGGCATTTTCCCATCTATGCGGAAAAACAACCGAGCAGGGGTTTTTTCAACGTACCCGTGGGTAGTGTAAATGCGTGGAAAAACAAAGTACTTGTGTAGATATAAATACACGATTATACGAATGATTGAGTGCAAAATGCCTGGCAATCGAGAGATTTGGGAAAACTATTCGAGAAAATTTATGCGAATCAAGTCTCGAAGAAATACCCCGCGAGAGTACCTATAATTAAATGAGAGTTCACGCAGAGCTGCGTTAATGGTCGAGAATTTACCGAGTAATTTGTCTTATCTGTGCGGATATTCTGTATTTACGTTCGGTTTGTCCAAGAGCAGATCTCCTCGAGAGCCTCCAGCAACTGGCACCAGTACAGATTAATTCGATGAGCTTTCGCATAAACATCTACATTTGAATCACCTTGCCTGTTGAATGTTTTCATTGGTGAAATGATCTTTTTGCAGATTTAGTTATGAGAATTTGATTGGGAAAATGAGAACCTCGATACGAGATGGAAGCAAAAAATATCCTTGGATAAATTTTATTTTCAGTACGTCAAAAAGTAATTGATGTGATTCCCAAGTCTCATTCGTGATTTTTATCAGCTCAAAATCTTTAGAAAATGATCAATGTCATGTGAAAATCGTTCAAACTTACATAAAACGGTAAAGGTTTGTAAAATATTATTAAAAATTGTTTAAAATATGAGAAAATACGAAAAAAAAATCCACAAAGTTGAAGGAGTCTGAAAATGAGTTGAAAAACGTTAAATTTCAAGAATTATCATCAAAATTGTGTAAAATGTTTCGATCTTTGTTCCAAAAGATCATGAAAATGATTTTAAACGAAAAAAAATTGTCAAGTTTCAGCACTAAACACTCCAAATTGACTCAGAAAATTTTTTAAATAACATATTTTAACTGGAAAATGTTCAAACTACGAAGAAAATTTTCAAAAATAACGTAAAAATCGATCAAACATCGAGAAAATTGTTCAAAATGTCGTAAATTTTTTTGAAATTGTCATAAAAATTGTTTGAAATACTCGTACTTGAAAAGTCTTTCAATTTGTAGAAAAATGAAAAATACGTAAAATATTGGAAAACTGTTCAGAATGTCATGAAAATGGATGTTGAAAAATAAAAAAAATGATGGAAAATTTTTTAAAAAATTGATGTTTTTCAATATTTGAATGATTTGTCGCAACATTTTTTTGAGCGTATTTAAAGATTTCTGTGACGCTCTGAAACAATTTCAACAATTTTTATGGAATTTTCAACAATTTTTGTAATATTTTGCGCATTTTTAACCACTTATATGGTTTTCCAACATTTTTGACACGTTTGGAACGATTTTAACGATACCTATTCTGATGTTTTATATGATTTTTTGAATATTTTGAAGAACTAGGTAGTAGGTACATAATTTTTTGAGCTATTGTAAAATTTTCAAGGATAATTTCTACGATTTCTATGACGTTTTGCACAATTTTTAAAGAAATTTTTTGATTTTCAAGGCATTTTTTGAAAAATGCTAACAATATTTTGAACAATTTCAACGATTGTTTTGAACAGTTTTAACAAAATCTTGACCGATTTGATGATATTTTGAACGATTTTTTGAACAATTTAAACAATATTTCTAGCTAAATTTCAATCAGTTTTTGAAACAAAAAAGATTAACAAAATTTTGAACAATTTCAACAATGTTTTGAACAAAATTTGATCAATTTTTTGAACCGTTTTAACGATTATTTGAACAATTTCAACAATTATTTTGAACAATTTCAACAATTATTTTGAACCGTATCAACCAAATTTTGAACAGTTTTAACAAAATCTTGTCCAATTTAATGATATTTTGAACGATTTTTTGAGCAATTTCAACAATATTTTAAACAAATTTTCAACCATTGTTTGACCAGTTTTAACAATTATTTGAAGCAAAATATTAACAAAATTTTGAACAATTTTAACGATTATTTTGAACAATTTTAACAACATCTGGAACTATTTCAATAATATTTTGATTAGAATTTTAACTATTTTTGAACAGTTTTAACGATTATTTGAAATAAAATATTAACAAACCTTTGAACAATTTCAACGATTATTTTGAACAATTTCAACAATGTTTTGAACAAAACTTTAACCATTTTTGAATAATTTCAACGATTATTTTGAACACTATCAACAAAATTTTGAACAATTTTAACGATTATTTTGAACAATTTCAACAATATTTTGAACAATTTCAACAATATTTTAAACAAAATTTTATCAATTTTTTGAACAATTTTAACGATTATTTGAAACAAAATACTAACAAAATTTTGAACAATTTCGACCATTATTTTTAACAATTTCGACAATGTTTTGAACAAAATTTGATCAATTTTTCGAACAGTTTTAACGATTATTTGAAATAAAATATTAACAAAATTTTGAACACTTACAATGATTATTTTGAACAATTTCAACGATTAGTTTGAACAATTCCAACGATTAGTTTGAACAATTTAAACAATGTTTTGAAAAAAATTTTAACCATTTTTTTGGTCAATTTCAACGATTATTTTGAACAGTTCCAACAAAATTTTGAACAATTTTTAACGATTATTTTGAACAATTTCAACAATATTTTAAACAAAATTTTATCAATTTTTTGAACAATTTTAACGATTATTTGAAACAAAATACTAACAAAATTTTGAACAATTTCGACCATTATTTTGAACAATTTCGACAATGTTTTGAACAATTCCAACGATTAGTTTGAACAATTTAAACAATGTTTCGAAAAAATTTTTAACCATTTTTTTGGTCAATTTCAACGATTATTTTGAACAGTTCCAACAAAATTTTGAACAATTTTAACGACTATTTTGAACAATTTTAACAAAATCTGAAACAATTTTAATCATATTCTAATCAAAATGCTTGAATCATTGTTTTGATCAATTTTAGAGATTTTTTACTACTTTTAAGGTATTCTGAATAAATAAATCATATCTCAACAATGCAGTGATATTTTAATTTTAAACTAAGTAGATTCTCGGAATTTTGAATCTGTTTCTTGGGTGTATTTACCGTTTAATATTTTTATTCAGTCCAAATCGATACTCTTTTGTTCTCGTTTTCACAATGGACAAGGAGGGGGCCAGAAAATGGATTTGTTATATTTGTTGAAAATCTTCCATTTTAAGCTGAACCTTTGGTTTCTTTCATTTTCAATTTTCATTGGCTTTCACTGAGATTGCATATTTTGAGTCCTTATCATCGAATCAATTTTATTCATTTTCGCTGCAGGATTTCGTTATAAAATTTTCTTTTTTGTACCTTTTGGAAATCGTTGCTTATCTCGACATCTGATTTCTTGCAGTTTATGTAACATCGACGCTCAAGACACCAAATTAATTTCCAAAGCTAATCTCAGCAATCAACTCCCTATAAGCGGCCACGTGCCTCTTACACTTATCTCAGTTTGAATAGACGTGAGAAAGTTGCGAGCAGCCAAATAAGAGAGGAGAAAGTTGAGAAATGAGACGTTATACCACGAATTACCTCTACGACGAAACAATGATCAAGCATAAACGCCATATTTTTTAACTCGCGGCTGAGGATGTACGCTCGATTAATTTACGCGTTGTTTTGTATTATTCTAATGCTAAAAATCAGCCAAGGTGAAACTGAAAGAAAACTAGAAAAAAGCTTGGCTATGCGTAGACAACGCAGGCACTCGTATTATCGTCAATCACGTTGAGTAACTTGTCGAGTTTATACATAAACCTGCGAGTAGCCATGTATCTCATCATCAGCTTAGCGCTGTATTTAACGACAGGAAAAACAATTGGAATCATGCACGCAGGAAATGCCGTCAGTCTTTGAGTAAGAAATTGCTGATGGCATTTCGCAAAAAAAAAAGAAGACAAAGAGAATCGTACATTACTTCAATTATACCTATGTAACGTGTAGATAACAAGTGATGGCTAATTCCGAGTATTCAATTTGCCCATTTCGGATACGACGACGAATGAATTTGTATGGATTAATTCTTTAGTCGACGAATTAACGAGTGGACGAGGTTTTGTCACTTTTTCGCGCCATTGTACTTATACTATTTTATATTAATTAATATAGGTAGTCTACGATTAAATAAGTACGAAATAACGGTACGTCTAGTGAATACGAGAATTCGTATGTGTAATACGGTCGCGGAAAATTTCGTTATTTCGCATTGGTCGGTTCATTAAAAAGCACGAGAATCGTGTCCGTGGAGCGATGACGCTGCCAGCGACCACGAATTAAATACAAATTGGATAAACGAGCGATAATGAATTGTGTATGGGTTTATTAAAAATAATATCTATTATGTATAGTTTAATAGATGTACCTACGAGTACGTTAAATAGAAAAATATGAATCATTAGCGAAAAGTTGCCAGCGTAAATGTGATAATTGCGAGACACAACAAGTGAATTTGATTCGATGTTCGGCCGTGGTGATTAATCGGCTTTATGAGTATTTGATGAAGGCTTCCCTTTCCAAATGTAACGGTTAGATGATTCAAAATGGCATATTTTTCAGCAGATTACTTAGTTTTTTTTTGTACGTGATGCTAAACTCGTGTTTGCAGAAATAGGTAGTGAGAAAGATGCTGACGTAGATGTTTGGGAAGGTGGCGTTGAAAAATGATTTAAATATAGAAAATTCTTCTCTCGATAAGTTCCGCATTTTATTTGAAAAAAAATTACCAGGTAATTGAGCAAGGGCAAAGATAGAGTTGGCCTCGAGCTGTGGTAAATTTGTGTTTAGAACGAGTACGTAGATTTGGCCGAACGTGTTAATAAATTGTGTTCGATTGGACGTTGATAAGTTGATTTTTTGCATGGTTGTTGTTGTTTTGCTCCTGAGGTTGAGATTTTTCATTCGAAATGGGAGCAGTTTTGTTGAGTTGATTTTGAGAAAGGAAACGAATGGCTGAAAAATTATTCGATTGTGGAAAATTACCGATTTTTTTTAAAGAAAAATTTTGGTTGAATTTTGGGAAATCTGAAATAAAGATTTCATCAGGAAACAATTTGCTATTGTTTTTTTTTCAGAGTGGATGACATTTTTTTTTGATGAATTGTGAAGGGAAAAGGATCAGAAGGGTGTCAACCGAATTAATTTTACTATAGGGATTTTCAGAGTAATTGACATATTTTTTGTAAAATTGTGGGAGGGGGAGATCAAAAAGGGTTTTCTCAATTCTCAGTTTGTAATTAGTTTAATATGGAATTTTACACGATGCCTAGTGATAATTTTGAGTCAGTTTTTCCACCTTTTTCGAGTGTTTTCCTTCATCAACCGAATAGTCAAAATGAAAACCGAGTCGAGTTATTTTATTTCGATGATTTTAGCACTTCTTCATCCCCATCCCTTAAATTATTGGTAAATCAACTGATAAATGGAGTAAAATAATTCAAGTTTTTGTAAAAATATATACTTATCATACTCCCTATACTCAACCTGAGTCATTGTCATGATTCAGTTTGAAAACAAATATATAAAATTATGTCGGTTTTTTGTATTGAACTTGATACGAGCTTGAAAGTTGAAAATCGATTTTCTTACATCAAGTAAAATTGGTTCAAGGTGAAATTTCGTTTGTATATTCTGGATTTCATTAATTAGTCTACTTCTATGTTCAATAATTATCGAAATATACTCGTAGGTATTATTCGCGAGTTATTCAGACCTAAATTTGTTTAAAATTCGAGGTGTAATCGATCAATTTGTAAAGGATTTATCATCGTAGAAGGATTAAAAACGAAAAAAAAAACTTTATCGAGAGCTTTTCAGCAAAGAAAGAATCATTTATAGCTTGAAAGACGTCGATAATATCTTCCCCTCTAGCCAAAACTGACCTTGGTACGTCGTCGTAACTTTAATTAAGTGAAATTATTCCTGATTAATGAGACATTATTTTTATTCGTTGCAAATATACCTAGTTTACCTACCTACCAAAAAATTACCTAAATGGACATCCGTGAATAAATTTCGACGAGTTGAAAAAATTGGGTGAAATTTTTATGAAATCGTTTCAATACAAATCGAAAAGTTGATTTTGAAGTAATCGATTTCAAGTTGGGGGAAATTTTTCTTCTCGAGTTCTATGTGTGGGAAGGGGGGGGGGGAATAAATAAGATTTTGATAAAAATTGACCAAATTTTGACTAATTTGTAAAAATAAAATTAGTAGAAGAGTGTCAACTCAAAAAGTACAAAATTTGGTTGCAATTGCATTGAAAAATCAGATTTTTTTGGACTTGGCAGATTTCAATTGACTTTTTGAATTTAAAAAATTGTAGAGATAAAGCTGAGTTTTAGACATTTTTTTAGACAAACAATTCAGACTTTTTTGGACTTATAAAAATTTTCAGATTTCTTTTGACTTGACTTTGAGACATTTTGTCTGACTTTTCTGAACTTGGAAAAATTTTCAGATTTGGATTGACTTTGACATATTTTGTCAGACTTTTTTGGACGTGGAAAATTTTTAGATGTACCGTTATTTTTAATGCTCTCCTTTTTCGAAAGTCCACCCCCTTTCCAAAAATTTCTCTAATCTCTGTACGGAAGGCCTCAATTGAAAAAATTTTCAAACAAAAGTTGTAGATTTAGATCCTTTGAATAATTTTAATTATTACAAAATTTTCGATTGGACCCCTCTCACCCCTCCAATTTGGCATAATACGTATGAAAATCACCCTTGATGAACTTTAATTGTACTGCTCGTGCGTATCTCAATACAACATGAATTTCAGTAGCCTACATCAAGAAATAAAAAATAGGTTTTGTAAAAAGTCAATTCGATAAATCAATGAACGAGTAGGTGTTTCATTTTTTTAAGGCTTATCTTTTTCGTGGGTCGATTCTCTATCCAAAAATCTCCCTATCTCTGTACCCAAGGCCCCAATTGAAAAAATTTTCAAACAAAAGTTGTAGATTGAGGCCTTTGGAATAACTTTGATTAATACATAAATTTCGATTGGACCCCTCCCTCTCCTCCAATTTAGTATACTTCATACATATGAAAATCATCCGGCGATTTACATAAGTACTCTGCGTAATTAGAGGGGAGGGAGGGGTCCAATCGGAATTTTTGTAATGACCGAAATTATTTCTAGTATCTCAGTGTATAACTTTTGTTTGAAAAATTTTTCAAAAGCGATCTTAGGATTGGAGTTAGGGGACTTTCAAGGATAGGGGGATGGATCGTCAAAAAAGGAGAGCTTTGAAAAAATGGCATATACCGCGGGTCAATTTATTTTTTAAGATTGCAGGTCAAGATTCAGTCCTAAAATTGCTTTCAGCAAAATAATCGCATGGAAGTAACTGTTACGACTGTGCCATGAAATAGTTTTTTTTTTCAGAATGATAGACCCTTCTTGCAGGGCTGGAGTGACCGCGCGGCATGGAAAGCAGCCTGCCCCCAAAGCTGAAAAATTAGTCGTTTAGTTGGGAATTTAGACTTCGAGTTGGGAAAACTGTAATTTAAAGTGAAACATTTCAGAACGAGTTGGAAAATTACCAAATGAACTAAGTAGAATATTTTAATCTGAATTGGAAAATTACGATCTTAGCGGGAAAATCACCACTGAAGATTTTTGAGAAAAAGCAGTTGAAAAATGACGAAAATTCAAGCTTTTGGGTGCTTTTTCCTACAAAAATTTCGTTCTCACTTCGCTCGGGCACAATCTCATTTCAACAAAATAATTTACATATTTTTTTAGAAATTCTGTATAAAATTAATCATATTTTTTTCAGTGCAATATCAGCTTTTAAACACCCTTTTCTGAAAAAATTTCGCCCTCGCTTCGCTCGGGCAGTACTTTTCATCCCTTTCTCCATTTTCATGAAAAAATTCCTACAATTTGAAAAAAGATTCAAAATTCACGTATCGTTGAAAAAACAATACGTTGAGTATTTTTTAGTACGTGTACAGCAATACCCCACCCCCTCCCCATTATCTTAAAATCTATGAAAGTTGACCAGTTGAGAATTTCATGTGCTCAGTTGGGAATTTCGGGTTCTTTGTTCCCCCAAATCAGATACCTTCACTAGGCCCCTGCCTTCTTGTTAAGCCAGCACCTGCTTAGATGAGAATTCGTGCAAAAGTCTTTGATTTTTAAATAATTTTCAACAAAATTTTCAATTTTTTCGAAATTTTTCATTTTATTATTTTTGAAATTGTTTTTTCGAATTTTGAGACGGTTTTGACAAAGTTTTTGGGCAATTCCATTAAAAAAAAAATCGAAATGAAAATTCTTTCACAAAGACGAATAAAGCCTCAAATTTTCAGCTAATTTTATTCACTCGTTTCGTATAAAAAGATAAGACTTTTCACCTTCGTAAACGATTGGTTTTTGTATACATATTTAATGTTTTTAATACGATTAATTTACGCTCAAGTATGGAAAAATGCGAAGAAAGAAAAAAAAAACTTTTATCCGGGTTAATATTTCAAGGCTACAGGTACAACGATACGATACGATGGGATATGAAGGCAGAGGAGGACGG
This sequence comes from Pseudococcus longispinus, assembly GCA_900064475.1. Classification (NCBI taxonomy): domain Eukaryota; kingdom Metazoa; phylum Arthropoda; class Insecta; order Hemiptera; family Pseudococcidae; genus Pseudococcus; species Pseudococcus longispinus. The sequence goes on from FIZU01036073.1 coordinate 34,930, forward strand.
CGTCTTTACTTCTTACGCTGCAGTACATACGAGTACATTACCGTACGTACTCTACAATATAGGTACGAGTACTTTAAGCGGAGCGTGGGCAGCAGCAGCAGCGCCAATACGTGCAGTACTATTTGACCTATTATTTGTATGTTTATACAACAATTAGGTTGTCTCGAGGGGGACGAGGAAATAGAACAACGATAGTAAGCTCTTAAATTACGACTATTATCCTTTTATCGACAATACGACGACGACGATGACAACGCGTTTTATTTTCTTCTCGTATAGGTATATAGAAGACGACCCCGTCAGGTAATTTATGGTATCGAAGGAGGTAATTGGCGAGAAATATGGTATTCTTTTACCATTTTGCCAATAGGTGAGGTTGTCGGTCAAGCGAGAGTAAAAGTAAACAAGCTTCGGATGGTGCGCGTGCTAAACGTCCGACGTAGTGATTTATGGTGTCGTACGTCGAATGCTGGGGGGCTTCTGGCAGTTTATTAATTTCATAAACGAGTCTGGCCGCGTCTTTGAAGTTATCGAGATCGAAACGATGATATAATAGTGGGTTAAAAAAAGGGGTGAAAATTGATACTCGTACATATGAACATGGAAGTTGCAATCATGCTCGCGTTACACATCAAATGCGAAAAAAATCACGTCGAAGTTTGTGGAAGTCTATCGAATATCATCTCTGGTCAGCTCGGTTAATTGAAGAGCGGAAATGTTGCCGAATGGGAGGGCACCGGGGTGAATCATTATTTAATAAAGATCGTTGTCTTCGGGTATATCGCACTAAGCATCCGAGTAATTGTACAACATGCGATAAAAATATATACGAGAAGAAAACTACCGCCGAAAATGACCATTACATAATTTCATATACGATGGCACGAGCGCGCGTTTGAGTTCGCGCTCTTTCCCCCCTCGCGTGTCTTCTCGTCGCTTGTGCGACTCGTTCGCGTTTATTAATTGTGCTCTCATTAAGCATCGCTAACCTATTAATTAAGACGACTGTAAATTTAGATGCGACGACAGATTGCTGTTGATGCTGCCTTCTTCTTAAATGCAAGCTTCTTGTTTCTTCGCGTCTTTGATTTTTTTTTCGAATGGGGTTTTTATCGCGTTAAAATAATGGAATTGTTGGAATATCAAGGAGTAGTTCTAAATACACTAAGTTATTATAAAATACATTAGGAATGTTTTGAAATTAGGTAATAGTTTCAAATTGGTGTAAACATTTTTCAAAGTGTCGTGAAAATTGTTTGAATGACTAAAAAATTAATCAAAGAGGTTAATGTATGCTGTATGAACACTGTGAAAAAATTTCAAATGTCACGTAGAACGCTTGAATTTCTTTAATATCATTTAAAAGTAGTTCAAACTGTTAGAATCATGTCAGATTTACTTAAAATATCACAAAATTGTTTGAAATAGCCTTCAAATCATTTAAAAGTTGTAAAAATCGTTTTGAGATACCTACTCTCAAAATGATTTTAAAATGAATCAGGATGTCTAACAAGTCAACCAGCTGTAAATTTAAATCGTTGAAATGTCACAAAAATTGTCAAAAATGTCAAAAGAATCGTTGAAAATATTCTTAAAATTGTGAAAATTGTATTAAATTTGTTTAAAATGTCAGAAAATTCGTTCAAGATATCCTTAGAATTGTTCCAAAAGTCGTAAAGATCGTTTAAATATCATCAAACTTTTTCTTTAATGCTACAAAAGTTATTTGAAATGCCCTTAAAAGTACTTCAAAAGTTTTAAAAATCGTTTAAAATCATTTCAAATCCGTAAAAATTGTTGAAATATCAGCGAAATTTGAAACGATATATCAATTCAATCAATAAAATTGTTAAAAATGCCCTTTAAATCACCGGAGTCATAAAAATTCTTGAAATGGCAAAAAAATCGTTCAAAATACCCTTTTAGTGGTTCAAAAAGTCATAAAAATTGTTAAAAGATCATCAAACTTGTTCAAAATTCCACAAAATTTATTTCAAAGGTCCTAAAAATTATTTCCAAAGGCATACAAATCGTTAAAATATCATAAAGTTTTTTCGAAATGTCAGAAAAAATCCTTCAAAATATTTTCAAAATCATTTCAAAGTAGTAAAAATCGTTAAAATATCATCGAAGTTGGAAATGTATAAACAATCGACAAAATTGTTGGAAATGACATTGAAATCATTGCAAAAGTCATGAAAATCGTTTGAAATACCGTAAAAAAAATTCAGCACTTTTTTTTTTATTATTTTACATTTTTTACAAAATTTTTAATTCATTTCTAAGATTTTTCGACACATTTTGGGCCCTAATTTTTTTTGCGGTATTTTATAACACTTTTATGGTATCTCGTCAATTTTGATGGTATCTTCACCTTTTGGGTTTTTTGATTTTTTGGTAAATTTTTACAAAACTGCGCAGGTTGATTTGAATACAATTTTCACAACTTTGAAAAAATTTCATCATAATTTTTTGTGATTATTTTACCCTTTTGAACGATTTTCATCTCATGCTGAACGAATACTTTCACAATAATGAAAGTTACTTTTTCCAGTTTTTTTCCCTATGCCTTATTGGCGATAAATAACAAGAAAATGAAAAATTTTGGAAATTACTAGAAAAAAATTGTCCGTTCAACGTTTCAACTTGAAAATTTGTAATTGCCGCATTCCGATTTGCAGGTTGGACGTGCAATTGTTTTTTCCTAAAATTAAAAAATCAAAAATTTCTGCCATTTTGTTGAGCAGATTTTTTTTTTCAAATAGCTGACAAATTCAACATGTCTGTCCCTAACATAACAAAAAATCAGAAAAATTCTGACCTGCTCAAATTTCCTCTTGGTGGATTTGGTTTTTGGTATCTAAAGTCCCTAAAAAAATTTAAATAGCGGATTTCATGCCTGGACAACTGAAGATGCACAGGCAAAATATGGGTAGTCAAGACAGGTTTTAAAAATTTCTCTCCGGGTGGAAGGCGGTTGATATAAGTTATTCGTGATTATTTATTTTTGATCTGTTTTCAATTTTCATTCTCATTCAAGGACGAACTGAAGTTAGCATTTTAAAAGTTTTGACTTTGATTGAATTTTTTTTAGATTTTCTGACTACACATGCAATTTTTCTACTCAAAATCAGAGACGAGCAAACTTATTTACAGAAAAAAATCATCAAAATCACAATTTAAATTATTGAGGTGAGTTAAAAAATGTCAAAAAGAAAAAAAAGTTGAGCTTCAAACTTCTCAATTACAAATATGTCCACTGGCCAAAAAGAGGTTCAAATTTCAAAAAAATTTTGTAATTAATGATTTTCACGAATCATGATTTTTTATGATGAGAAAAATCATATTTTTGAATCATAATTTTGAATTATTTTTTACACAATGATTTTCATGGTTTTCAAGAATTTTGAAAATTATTTTATAATTTTGATTTAAAAAATCATTTTGAGAATGATTTTTCTTATCTCTGCTCGAAATGCAAAATTTCGCGAATTTTCCAAGAAAAGAGATCAACATTTTCAACATTTTCGTTTGTTACTTAATTTCTCATTGAAATGTGCTTTTTTGGACTTGGATCTGGAGTGATCCTCTCCTTCCCCCGCCTATCACCCCCTCTTCAACCGGCCTTGCGATCAGTGCTGTCAAAATTTCAGTTAATAAAGTTACATTTTTTCCATCTCTCTTCACTCGCAGAAGCCATTTTCGGAATAGACCTTTTTAAGGGAAAGATCAACGAATTGGACATGATCGTGTAGCTAAATATATTCAAAACAATGTTCTCGAAAGTGAAAATTTTCAAACGTAAATTAACTAGTACACCACAATGCGTGTGATGTGCTATAAAATATACTTTTGTATTCGTTTGGAAGGAATATTAATCTTATCTAGACTGAGGGAAGCTTGACATGGTAAAAGAGTATGCTGCAATCGTACGTACGAGTTTACTTGGGAGAAGCTCGTTATATGACTCTTTTCAGTACTGATCACGTTTCTCGAATACCTTACTTGAGTCTATAAGCAAAGAGAGTATAATGAAAGAAAAAAATAGGAAAAGGAGACAAGAGAAGTATTGAGATAGAATGAAAACGAGAATAGGATTGTATGTTTAGCTGCATTGGATGCTCTTTTTTCGCCTTCGTTTTACGTAATTGCAATGCAATGTAAAATTAAGTTCAAACCATGATGACGACGACAAAGACATCACTCGACAGTGTTGAAATAACAGTGCAGCAAACGCACATGCACAATGAAGTTCTTGCGGATCATGTACATCTTGTTTATAATGTTTTGTAAAAGAGATGATCGAAGATAATGGAGTACGTAATAATGAAAGAATCGATATAGTAGAAGCATAAAAAGGTGAAGGATGAAACTTACTTGGCTAATTTGGAATATTTGCGTAATCCTGTCGGTCCTGTTTTGAAAGCTACTTCGGCTGTTTCGGAAAATCCTAAAGATGGTTTTTTATCTCGGATTGATAATATATGCGAACATTTCACCTGAAAATTATCTCATTTGAGTATTTCGACTAGATAAATATAAAATGTAAAAATGATCAAAAGATTAACTATTGTGGAAAGAATTATCAAGATATGGGAGTTTATTGTGCAGTGAATTGCAGAATATCGTGTTATACGAGTCCTAGAGTTAAAAGAGATAAGGTGAAAAAAAAAAAATAGAAAATTGTAGTACGTATGTATAAGAAGTACAGAATATAGATAATATTGTAACTCACTAATATGGAGACACAATGGGCGCATATTATACCAATTACAACCGTTCCGATGACACCGAGTATGAGACCACTATTCTTAAAAGCTCGTGGAACTGCCAATATTCCGGATCCGAAGCTTCCTTTGAATAAATGAATAAGAGCGCCGAAATCACTAAAAAAATTTTACACTTGGAAATATGTTCGCAGTAATGCGCGAATACGTATTGTAAATTAGGTATAAAATTATTAGAACGTAATTAAAATGTAAGAAAATCGACGATCGCGTGGGTATTGATTTTCTTTCTTTTTTTTTTTTTGGAACGAATGACGACGGCAGGTCGTGTACTTTCATCGGTTGCTGGTGACCTCCTCCAGCTTGTTTTCTACAAAAAATTGATTACGACGTGATACCTGTAGAGCGCTTTATTTTCTACTTATTCAAAGGATCAGCGGAGATTTCAGAGGAGAGGTTTCTCTTTTTGGATGTTTCGTCGATAAGATGAATTTTTACGAGTTTTTTTCTCTTTTTCAAAAGCCTCCAAGGGTAATTCGATGTGATTGTGGATCGCGAAACTATTTCAACGGTGGCATGTACGATATCCGACACCGCGGTGGGTTTAACGAGGACATGGCTACAGATAGATGAGGTTTTACGATTAGGTATATATTGCTGGTGTTATGAACACGATTACACGACGATTTCCTTTGTGTTTTTAATTTTTCGCACGAGGTCGCTACGTAATTTATAATTGCTTAGTGTGGTTATTAACGGAGGCGAGTATTGATGCGGTGACCGAGACAGTGCTGGTTTCGAGAGAATTTACAAATGGTGATTTACATAAATCGAGTATAAGAAGCCATGGTTAATGGGTTTATTTTTGAGAAAGAATTGCGAGGGAGAAGGGGAGTAAAGATTTTAGGTCTGATTGAAGCTGGCAATAGTGTGGTTTGAGTGGCTATTTTAATAGGTTTTGAGAAATACTCGTATGTGTTCCTGGTCCCTCAAACGTATTCATTTTACATAGAAATTAATTCCATTTTTTTTACTTTTCCTCAAGTGGAGCGGAAGTAGTGCCAGGGGGTCCCAAAAATCACAAAAAATAAGGTAAATTTTGGGAAATTGAAAATTTAATCAAATTTCTTAATTCATGATTTCTCTTGGAATTGGAAAAATTTTTCTTAAAATGAAATGTAAGAGAGCTTCAAAATAACTTGATTTGAAAAATATCATTGAACTTGAAAAAAAAATTAAAATTCAAGATAATTTATCAACATAGATCGTAAGTAGTTAATCTCTGAAATTGCTCTAAAAAATTTTCATCTGTCTCTCATGAGAAAAAAAAATGCGTAATGTAATTTTGACATTTGTCGTAATTCTAATGATGGGAACTGAAATTTTTTCAGGGTCATTTTCGATTGAAAAAGATCACTGAAAAATTATCTCAGGAAATGTCAACTTTGAAAATTCTTCTTTTTTAACGATTTTTTTCAATTTTTTGGAAATTTGAGTCAAGTTGAAATCTTTTTAGATTTCATCTGAAGAAAGCAATATTTTAACAACACCAGCCAAAGATTAAGTATACTCATATTGACGATTTTAAGTAAGATTTTTTTCAATTTTCAACAGTTTTCAATATTTTTTTGTTTCTTTGTTTTTTTTTTTTTGGAATTTGGAGCCCTTGGGTGTTTAGGGGGTTGAAACTAGATAGGATTTTTTCCTTCAAAAACCAATAGGTTTAGACTGGGGTTTAAAAAAATCGAAGGAAAAGTGATCAAATATGAAATTTGATCCTACTTCTTTTTTTTTTCGCTGACATTTTCAAAGCCTATAATGACCAAAAATATGATTTTTACCTTGAAATGACAATTTTGACTAAAATATTCCCAACTTGGACAAAAAAAATGACAATCGACTAAAAACAACGATTT